>VYZV01007266.1:65073-88933 GCA_013401275.1 Pandion haliaetus | reverse complement strand
GACCTATATCAACAATGCTTGGGTTGTTCTCATGTTATTTTTTAATGCATTTCAGCAATATTTGGACTGAAAATATTGTCTGGAGAGAAATAACGAAGTATATGGTTTAAAAATGTTGAAAGTGTGTGTCTAGGCTTTTCTGAATATTTTTGCATTTTTTTGGCCTTATATATTAGAATTTACAGATAACAGTGGTCAGTTTGAAGCTGGGCTTTTCAGTGAAGAAACTAATTTCCTGAAAAATTCTGTCTAGGATTAGGAAGCAAGTAACATGCCCTGCCCCAGGACTGAAAATGTCATTAGTACCCTGCTTATGTACTATGGTAGCAGTTGCTAAATTATTCCATTTTTAGTGGCTTATTGTAATGCTCAGTGGGGAAAGTTTTTGGAACTTCTGCCTTTATGAAGTTGAGGAGATTATATGCTGTAGTTGGATACAATATTGAAAGCCGTCAGGTCAATATTCACCCTCCCAGCCAGCAAAAATACCTGCTTTCTTCTGAGTTGCTCTTTCCCAGCTCTTCTTAATTTCTTACAAACTGTTGCAAAAATTATTTTCTGGGTGAACCTTCAGATGAATGCTTTTGTGTTTGTTTCCTCCTGCAATGTCTCCTGGTGGTTTTGTTTTTCTGTTTAGTTTTGTCTTTTTTTATCTGGCCTTTTGCAAATTCTGCCCCTCACCCCCTTTTTTTTTAAATGTCGTGTTGCACATAAAAAGGGCAGAGCTGAAAAAACTCAGGTCAGGGAGACAAGAGAGTTTTATGTCACCAAATTTTTGTTTTGGTACATAAAGCACAGAGATTTGAACCCCAGACACTGCCAGATTAAAATTTTAAAACATTCATACTTCTTTTTTCATGAAAATAAGTCTGTAAAAACCAGAACTGTTTCCAGTGGGCTATATGGGTACCTATAGCTGATTTATGTCATAGACAACCAAATATAGGACTTCTAATAAATTATTGATGTCAAGACATATTTCCAGAGAAAACCAAAGAGCATATGTTACTGCTGGCAAGCGGGCTTTTAGAATGAGGAAAAATCAATTTTTTCTCCACAGTTCTTTTCAGCTAAAAAAATGGTATCTTCCCCAAATATGGATTCAGGATGTGACATACACATGAAATAAATTTTTCATTACCTTTTAGACATACTAACTTGACTAACTCTTATCTTGAAAAGATTCTTATCATGTTGTAAAGTCTCCTGTTTACTGGTGTCATGCTTTTGGATGGCAAAGTGCTGTCTTTTCCCATCTCCCTGGGCCTTAAAGGAATAGTACAAAAGACTACTTGTAAATCTAAGAACATGTGTCTGGAATATCAAATCCACTTTGCTGCCCCATGGCCACCATGTTATGTTATGTTTTAGCATTCGTAATCCAATCAGGTTGTATTTTAAAACTATCTGCGTGCATTTTAGTATTTTGGTTTGGGATTTTTTCCTTCTGCTACACTCACTGGAAGGTCATTTCAGGAATCTTTACTCCAATGGTTAGAAACATCTTGTAATTCCCAAATTATGTGAACTGAAAGCTGATTTATAGCCATTTATTCCTGGCTCACCCCTACATGTATATAACCTTATATAGCTGTTATGGACACCCCCTGAATTGTATCTGTGTGCCTTTAAGCCATCATTTAGATAGACTGAACAAGCAGACTCTCTTAGTTTCCTCTCAGAAATTCTCCAGTTCCTTGATCATTGTAGTAGTCCTCTTTGCACCCTCTGCTCCAGTTTGCATGCATCGTTCTTGAGCATGGGCAACTAGAATTTACACTGTATTTCAGATAATGTCTCACCAGTGCTTTGTGTAGTAGCATTAATGTTTTCCTCTCGTTATTAGCACTATTACAGGTGATGAATCCTAGGATTGCATCTGCCTTTTCAGTTGCATTATATTATGGCACATATTTATCCTGTAATCAACTAGCAAACCCAGGTCTTTCTCCTCCTTTGTCATTCCCAACAGCTTCTAGCAGAAATTCTCATTATTAGTCCTTTAGTGCATGACCTTGCATTTTGCACTGTTCAATTTCATCCCATTTCTATTACTTCTGTCCTCAAGGTCATCCAATTCTTCCTGTATGATACTGTGATTTTTGTTTGTGTTGATGGTGCCTCCCAACTTTGTACAATCTGCATATTTCATTTGAACACTCTTACTTTTTGTGCCATGTTTATCAAGGAACCATTAAATGAGATCAGTCCAAAGACTGATCTTTGAGGAAATCCCCTAATATCTTCCCTCCAGCCCCATATTTCCCCCTGCAGTATATTACATCTTCACTTCCGCTGTCACCAACCCAGACCTTACAGTTCTGACTAATTCTCTATTTTCCCCCAGTGAACTAAGTAGTTCCCAAGTGGCACCTGCTGAAATACATTAACAAAGACTGGATCCATTTTAAGAATTTTAATTTTTAAAATATTTTTTTATCAAAAAAACTCTCAGGATAGCCTGGCACAGTCTAGCTTCAGGAAACCGATATGGTAAATGTTTGCCCTTTACTCCTTTTGATTCTTTCTTCAAATTTGTTCTAAAATCTAGTAAGCTATTAAGGACTGACTGACAAGTCTTCCCTAAATCCCCTTTACTCTAAGAAGAAGAAAATGATATTGCAAGGTACAAGAAGTAGGTACAAAAGGGGTAGGTGCTGCTATTCCCTCCCCATGTTATAGTGCACCACTTTTCTAGCTCTATTAGCTACTGACAATTGCTACTGGATCTGCAATTTCACGTGTTCATTCTCAGCTGCATATCATCCAGCCTCCTGGCCAAAATGCACTGACATTTTAATTTTGTTTCTTGTTTAGATGTAGGTATATTTCTAAATGACAATGTCTTTGTCATTTCCTAATGTTTCACATTGCCACTCTTAAGAGAAAATAAAAGCAAGGTGTTTGTTTAGGCTTGTGAAATTTTCTGCACTCTCAACCCATCCTTTCCCCTATAGCAATTTTCATTCCTTCTTCCCTTGTTCTCTTTCCATTCACTTAAATTATGTTGTGATTAGTTAATGTCCTTTCCAAAGTCCAACACATTTTTCTGAAGTTCCCCTTTCTCTCATCTCTTTCATAGCATATTTATGAACTGTGAATCCCTGCTTGAATTCCAAAGTTTCATGGCACAATCAAAAATCCGTCTCCTCCTGGCCTGTCAGTGTAGAAGAAAATGTGCCAGCTGCACACGTGCACGCGCGCGCACACACACACACTGCATTAGGCTTTGCGGCAGGAAACACAAGTGATCAGAGCTCCATAAGGCCCACCGTGACATTTAACGAACCCTGATGTGTCCTCAAGGTTCTCTGACTCTTCTTTTTCTTCACTTTCTGGCTCATAGCTGTTTGGAGAGGTTTTAAGAGCTCTCTTGTCATGTCCATGTAGATTTGTCTCTCTCTGGATGAAGGTCATGCCATGGAAGTCAAAAACGTTTTGGTTTTTTGGTTGGTTGGTTTGGGGTTTTTTTTTTTTTTTTTTTCAAAAGTAGCACTGAAAATGGTATCTGCTCATTTCCAAAAGTGGAGACTGACAGCATACTGAAAAAGCAGAGATCCTTCCTTGGGAGAGAACGTGGCAGGAACTTTTGAACCAAAAAACAACTACTCTTCCTTCCACCCTCATTTCTAAGAGAAGCATGTGGAGTTCAGCAAGCCATGGTTTAGATGAAGCAGCATAGCAAGCAGCATTCACAAACTTGAATTAGATAAGCAGAAAATGAGCACCTTGCTGGCCTGGCTGGATAGTTTAACAGGATAGGCTGTATTACACTTTTATTTCACTTCTTGGAAGATGCGTTTGGCTGATGGCAGCAAGCTCTGGTCTTCCATGGTGTTGTGCACCAAACATATGAGGTGCACCTTGGAAACGAGTTTCTCCTCTTTCTTGTCTCAAAACCTCCAGAATTACTGTGTAAGCAGAGAAGAGAGCCCAATATTTGTTTTTTGAGAGCTGGACTCTTCTGCTCCACATAGCATATGCTGTTTGTTAATTATTCTTTCTCTTGTGCCGTCTCTTTCCTGCTCTTGTTTATCTTCTCCTGTGTTTTACTTTTCTGATGGTCTGATCTCTTGTACTGTTTCTCCTCAGCCCCAGCATGCTTTTTTGCATGTTGGTTTTGATTTTCTTTTGCTTATGGGATTATACGTTTATAACAGACCTTTCTGGAGCCTGAAAAGAAGGAATATATCTTGATGGTCGGAATGAGGAAAACNGGGGGGGGGGCAGGAAAGAGTTTTAAAGAGTTGCCCTCAACCTCTTCACTTTCTGTGGCCTGAGTTGCTTCTTTCAATATCAGAAATACTTAGCTTGTCTCCTTTGCTTATGCCACTGCTGCTGTGCTGTAAGCGTGGTGTATAGCAGTGTGATACCACAAGGTGTGGTGATGTAGCAGCCCTGGAACATGTTACCATGGTTGTTTTCTAATTCCCCATCAGGGTACCTGTTGAAAGGAGGCCTTGGCCAGCACAGCTCGCACACAGGGGCAGTCTTGCTGAAATCACTGGTGCAGTTGTGGGGATGGGGTTTGGAGAGCTCTCTTCCAAAGAGGCCTTAGGTCCCATTCCAAGGCAAAAATCAAATCTGGTTTGCTTTAATAGAGTTGTATTATGCTGCAATGAATTCTGGGCTTCTCTTGTTTGAATTACCGGGACACCAGAAGGGATAGATAGGGGCAAATTAATGAAAAGAAGAAGATAGGAAAACGCCTAAGGTACCAGTCAGTGGAGAAAAGAAGGGCTCTGCCATCAAAACCTTCCCCAGTGAAAAGACCCAGCAGGATACAGTGACAAAACATATTCGCCACAGCACTGGTAGTTAAAGGAAAGTTACTTTCATTCACCAGAAGTGGAAAAAGATATCTGAAAAAGCCCTTCTCCTTTTTATTCCCTTAGTTCTTGTCAACAAAGTGAAGTTCTGAATGGCAAGGGGGAAAATCATCTCCCTGCATTTCCAGCCAGTGCAGCCTGCCTGCCGTGTTGCTGTAGATGGTGTGGAAATGACCACTCCCCTGAAGAGTGATTACAACCCGAGCAATAAAATGGTGACACTGTCACTGGAAGGCTGTATTTTGATACTGTGTTTCCTGCATTTCATTTTCTGTGTGAAGTCCAAGGAGATTTTTTTCTTTGTGTGTGTGTGGATTCAAAGGCTGAAATATTCATCAAGGTCCTTGAAGAAAGTAGGAAAGGAGAGCGAAGTCCAATTGCCATCAGAAGACCGTGCTTCCTTTCTTTATGCAGAATCCAGGGTGATTTCTGGGTCTGAGTCCTGTCCCTCTCCATGGCAGGCAGTAGGTATCATCCTACTATTCACTGAAATACTAGGGCAGGGGTCTCTAGTGTGCTCCCAGTTTTATAAACTCTGGAAAGGTCTTTATAGTCACATAGCTAAATGGTTATTTGGAGTGACGTAGCAAAATGTCTCAAGGAGAGAATTGTTCAGAGAATTGGAGTGGTTCAAGCAGCATGCCATCCTCCATACATTGCTAGCAGACCTTTATAAATATTGTTCCAGAGGCTCTCAGACCACAAGCATCTGAGTCTTGGTCCTTGGTCATGCTGAAGATCTCTATTTCTTGCATTACTGTGGAATATATGGAGTTTCTTGCAGGCTAGAAATTTTTCTGTAATCCCTAGGGTGTTTTACCACTGCCAAAACCACCAGATTGTTAGGGTGATTTGTGTTTTAAGCACACTGCTCCCCGAAACATCTCTTCTTGTAAGCTTTGCATTGTAATACTGCATGTGACATGCTGCATTGCATTTATCTGTGTCTTGTACTAGAGAGCTTCTTCTCATCTTCTTTCATGGATGGGAGCAGAGTGGTTTAAATCAAAGCATTTGACTTTGAACCTCTCTTGAGCTGGCCTTCAGGCAAGTTCTTTCTGATCAAAGACAGAAGCATACCAGGGTCCAGGTATTAAGGCTGAATAATTGGTTCAGACTAAAATAAGAACTGTCCCAAGCCTCCACAGAAAAAGTTTTTATGAAGTTTAAAAAAAAAAGTGTAGGTAACTTTTTGGCCCTTTATATACTTTTGCGTTTTCTGAGGGAGTTCCACTGCAGAGACTGCTAATGCTGTATCTGACTGTGTTCGTGCTAGAAATACCGGTCAAATTTACCAGTCAAACTTATCAGATTACTTGAGAAACAGTTAGAATTAGGAGTCCTAAAGCAGAGTGGCTTTTTGTATGGCAAAAGGTGGGGTGCTATCAGCATAGCACAATATAATTGAGGTGATTTTGGAAGATCCTAATTTCTCCTGCAGTGCAGGATCCCCCATTTCTCGGAAGAAATGTGTATGGCATGTATTTCCACAACACATATAGCTGTGGCTTTTCTGGAGATATCACAGGCCCTTCAAACTGGGGGGAGAAAACCAAACCAACAACCAGGCAATCACAAGCAATTTACCAGACGGACCAGGATGCCTGTAGCATCCCAAGCAGCCTGAGCTTGTCTGCCTCTGTTTAGGATAAATACTGAAACTGCACCTCCATGAATACTTCTGCCTTTGCCCATCAGTAATGTGTATATAAAATGTCTATGCCTGGGGATCAGCTAACGGGATTATTCACAGTCACAAAATGAAGCTGGCCCGATCCTGATGTCCTTTGCAGCCCTCCCTGCAGCCTGCTGTGAGGGGCAAAAGCAGGATCGGGCTCGAGGTCCTTATAATTTTGGCAGCCTTTGAGGTACGTGGAGGGAGTCTGGAAGGGAGGTAGCAGTGAAAATAGGCTCACTTTTTTTTTTTTGTGGTTGTTCTTCATTTTTAATGGAACAACTTTCAGTCCTAAAGGAAACCCTGGCGAAGTGGTGAAGCTTTTGTCTCTTGCTATAATGCCACTGGGCTTTGGATTGACCTGTGTGATACAGTGACACTGTGTGGTTTGAATTTTTACATACAGCTGCATAAAGCAATTCTCATGTAAATTTTGGAGGTAAATAAGCCTGCTGTTGGTCTGCTGCATGGACACATATGCTCAAACCATTAGGCTCAAAAGGAGATTAGAATTAACCCACCCGTCTCTCACTGGCTCGCTCTTTCCCTCCCCACCACGCAGCTCTTACAAGAGACTAAACCACCTTGCTATTTTAACGAATGGCAGNCCCCGATACCCGCAGAGCCTGTGCTAGAAGCGGTGTAAATTTGGACGAGGCCACGAGCTGATTACCATGGCATAGGCAGGCACGTTGGAGTTGATGCACTTCCCTCACTCCCTCAACCTTTAAATTGCACAGGACTGAGCTGAATCCCTTCGATTCCCACTGTAGCAGCAGGAAGGCTTAGAGCCTGCTGTATCAGGCCTTGTGTGTGTTTTCTTTCGGTCTGGATAGCTCCATTACCTCCTCCTGGGTGGGGAAAGCTTTCAGAGCCAAAGGGGAAAAGTCCTTTCCAGGCACCTGATGCTGGGATGTACCTAGGTGCTTCTGCAGGGCTTGAATGGGCAGGGTCTCACCCAGCAGCCAACAGCAGGCAGTGGCTGCTGGTTACCATTGTATCTGGACTTGACATCTAAATGGCTTCGCTTTCCAACTGAGGAAGGCTTTTATCACATGTTCTTTAAATGCAAGAGAGAGACAAAGCGTGTGCACGTGCACACGTGTGCAAAAATGCAGAGGGTGCGAGTGGGCTAAGGGGAACCTGGCCTGGGGTTGTTTGTTTATGCGAACTTTAAATAATTCATTTTTGTCCCTGTTGAGCTCATCACAGCATGACAAAAATAAACGTGTCTTCTTGGCCTATTGTTTGGAGCTGAGGATTGTCAAGCGAGAGGAAAATATTACAGTGACTGAGGGAGATACACGCAAGAGTGTGACCTTTAACTGCAGTACCTATAACCAGTCTCATCAAATTAAAGCACTGTATATTTTCCTTAATAATCTCTGATTAGGCTCGGGGTATGAGCGGACACGAACGCCCGCCATTGCTATGCAGCGGGAGGCCTGCTAAGCACCAGCCGAGCGCTTGGGAATAAGTGAGCAAAATGCTTTAATTTGATAGGGTTAGAATCCTGCAGGCTCCAGGGTGAGAAGTCACCAACAGCTCCGCTCGCGCTGAATATGCAGAAATAAAAAAGTAAATTGCTTACATCTGCTGCAGGCAGGAGGGAAAATGATCTGATTGGACAGGCCGAGGGCTCTCCATCTCTTTTGGGTTAGAAAGAGGGGTTTGGAGCATCAAAAGCTCGTAATTGGAGTAATTCTGAATTAATGGACATATACACACAGACACAAGCGCGCACACCATTTTGAAGCAGCTGGGCACAAGATGCACATGCTCAGGAATGTTTGGGGATTGCAAAAATGCTGTTAATAATGTTGTCCCTTATTCCTAATATTATTGACATTTGGATTTCATGACCTGTAAGAAGTGCATTAAGTACAAAAAGCCCTGCCCATCTGCCAGATAAAATTGCATGCCTCAGCCTACATCTGTTTATTCACAATACAGTTATTCTATCTCTCTGTCTGTCTCTATCTCTGTTGTATATCTGTTCTTTCATGTCTGAGGGTCTTTGCTGTATGCAGAATCCCAGGCTTTAGCCTTGCCATCTGATACTGCATTTAATCTACGTATTTGATCAATAAGAATCAAAGACAGGGCTCAAGGTCTTTTTGGCACAACGCATTCAGTTTTGTGTTGGGTGTCAGAGGTTGTCTACAGTGTCACCTTGATCCTTGATGGTGTCACACTAATTTGTAACCTACTTTGCTTGCCCCTGTGATCATAGTCTGCAGTGGGTTTGTTTTTTTTTGTTCTCTGTGTCTCTCTTTTTTTAATGGTTGCTGTTATTAGTTTGGGAGGAAAGAGGGTGGGGAACTTGGAGGTGGGAGGCAGAACACATTACCTTAGAGATTTAAGGAGCACCCTTTCTGACCCTCCTCCCTCACCTCTGTCTTCTCTCTGCGAGTCACTAACGCCACAGGATAAAGGTGTTACCTCTACCTGACAGGCACTGTATCCCAACGGGGAAGACGTTACTAAATCCAAAACGACCAAGGGAAGAAATCCTGCAAGGCAAACTTTCAAGAGTGATTTCTCAGCTTGCTGCTGACAGGGGAAGGCAGGCACACCAAGCCCAGGACTGAAAGGCCAGAGTCCAGGTTTCGGTCTGCTTATGGGTAAATCCACAGAATAGGTACATCTCTACATTTCACTGCTATTTTTCTTGGAGCCAGGGTTCTTTGGATCTCGCACTGATGCACAAACTTGAACAATTTGTTCTTTTATGGGTGCCTAAGGCTGTACTGCATCATTTCAATGGCCTTTTGTCTTGTGACAAGTATTGCAGTGCCTATAATGTACCAAACATTCTAAAAATCCATGTAATTAATTCCCCAACATATCTAATATAGAACTATTATCTTGAGGACAGATAAATGCAGTTTATTATCTTTTTTCCTTTGCCTACACCTCTTCGTTTTCTTTTCTGTGCTGTTATTTAACACAGAAAATAATAGCACAGTAAATGTATTATTTAACTCCCTCATTTAGAATTGCGTGCATGAAGGCACTGCACGAAATGAGGCTGTGTTTAGACCCAGATCCTTGGATGTAGACTGCAGGCTCCACCACGGATTTCCTGAGGTGCCTTGGAAAGTCAGCCAAAATTTTCACAAATAGGTGACTGACATTAAGCATCCATTTTTTTAATCTGGTTTTCAGAGGCACCAACCACCCACAATGGCTGCAAGAATCAATGGAGACTGGAAGGCTTCAGAACCATGTACCTCCAGCCAGGGCACTCGATTTTTCTGCCTGTAAAAATTCATATTACAATACTATTTAATGAACTAGTGGAAACATTAGGACTTAAGAACAGCAGAAGGTCCACCTACCCTAGAATCATGTCCCTAATAACAGCTGGGGTGAATGCTTAAGGACAAAATACCTGAGAGAGAGCAAAAAATAACAGCAAAAAATCCAGTTGTATTTTTAAAAACCACAGGCTCTGGGAAAGGGGTGGGGGGGGGCGGGCTAAGTGCATATGTTTACTGTTACGATTAAGCTGTATGTTATGATTAAGATGTATTTTGAAGTTGTGTAAAAGAAGGGACACCCTGAATGGATCCCACACGGTCTTCGGACAATGCTGCTTTTTATGTCTGTGCTGGCTGTCAGCCAGTGGAGGTAGGAAACAGGGTTGATTTTACAGGTTTTACTCTAGAAGCTTCTTTGGGGAAGCCAGCTTTGGTTAAGGTGCCGCGTCTCTTGAATTGCTCTGCTTCGGTCTCTGTCGTAGAGAAACCTCTTTTGTCTGCCTGGCCATGCCTGCCACAGTCTATTGGAAGGTATTTGTCAACAATTATATGTCTATTAAGGACAAGTCAATCAGGCCATGTGCAAATAGCCAGACCTCTGGGGTCTGCCTATTGATAGGGACCTGTCAATAGCCAATCCAGTCTTTTTTCAACCCAACAAGAAATTAAGCACTCACCAAAATCGTTGCTAGTCTAAGTCCCTACGGCCCATTTTTATTCTCAGAGTATTGGTGCCCCCCCTCTTTTTTTCTCCTGGGCTAATATTTATTTTGAATAAACAAAAGAGACTAGAAGGTGCTAGTTAAAGCACTGTTTTAACAGTAAGAAGAATGTCTCCTCAATGTAATTAAGAATATTACCAAATGGTTGTGCTTGTAGGTGGCTGCAGTTAATCCTAATGGCAATGAAACTATAAAGGAATTAATAACAGAAACTTTAAATTAGCCCAACTGTAATTAATATCTACAGTATATAAATAACAACTCTTCCTCCAACACAAATTTTAGACATATTTACCTATATTAGGCTGAGGAAGGTAGTAATATTATGCAATATTTTCATGCATATTCAATTTGTAAACTCAACAGTTGATTTTGTAATTTATATTGCAAATTACTTTGCTATTTCACACACGTGAGCAGGAGAGAGAGTGGGAGAGGCAAGACAGTGTGCTAGAAGCGTGCTTTAAACAAAAGCCTGTAGCAAAAGCCATGACATGAAAAAGATGCTCCATAGGGCCATCTCCTTTGAACTGGCAGAACTCCAGTATCACAGAATACATTGGTGTTACACAACAAACAGCAGTATTAAATAACTTTGCACAGAGACCTGAAATGACCACAAATATTGAAAGCAGATGAAGTATTTAAAGCAGAAATGATACCTGATCTGTCCTTTTTAGGTACATAACAGCTGGCTTTGTTAGTAATTACTGAAACAAACATTCTGTCCATCAGGGTTTTATTTCTCTTCATTTCTACCCTTCAATCAGGACAATTACTGAGAGATAAGCATTTTTTCCCTAATATTCAAGCACCAAATTAATAACCAGTAAACCGATTAATATTAAAATTCAGCATTTACCCAGTTACATCCTTAAAACGCCTACTCTTTGAACTGAAGTGATGCCTTTCTGCCCCGAAAAATTAGTAGAATGCAAAGATCTATTCTTTGCAGAATACTCCATGGCCACTGGAGGATTGCTAGGTATAGCAATAGTTTTAATTTGGTTACAAACTTTCTTATATTGTGAATTAAACCTTAACCAAGGGAGAGCTTTTAACTTGACCTTTATTGCTGGCTTTTATCTTGGTCTTAGTTACATGTTTCATTAAAAAAATGAGAATTACATTTTCAGTTTCCCATTTTAAAACCACAAAATACCTTTTAAAAAAGTCTTCCTGCTTGTGGTTCCTTTTTTAATTCCCCACCCTCCCCCCAGACATGGACCCTTTAGAAAACAGCTTTGGTTGTTCTTTAATCTGATTTTAGCAGGTGCAGCACGTGGACGAAAGCTTTTCAGCAGATGCTTTGGGAAAATGACCGTTAAAGGCAGGCAATTCATTTCACTGTAAATATGAGCTATTTTTGCTAAGGAGCCCTAAAAAAAATTCAAACATGTCAGTACACAGGTTTAGCACACATGCTTCCAGCTTCTCTGAGCATGCTGTACCATGTCAGTTTTCACATGTAAAATCAGCCCTCAAGAGATCACTTATGTAATAATCTAATTTCATAGGAGATGAATATGTAACATTAAAAAGCCCCATTTAAAGCAATCTTTCATACATATATGGGCACAGAACTATGACACTTAAGCTCTCAAATAAGTACCAAATAAAAGGTATATTTCTAAAAGCTTTTAGTTTTACTTCATTTTTACCTCCCTGAACTCAAAGGGACAATGACTTCATAGATAACCAGAGCAGTTCCTAAATTCACAAATTTTAAAAACGCAAGAGACCAAATAATCTGACATCATACGTAAGAGACCAAAAATCCTACCACCTGTTTCTGCCCAGCTCCTACTGAAAAGAAAGCATATATATGTTTAGAAATTGTATTTAAAAAAAATATGCCCATCCTGTCAGCATTGATGTTTTTCTGGTTGATGAACTACTTTAAAACATCCAGGGAAGATTTTGGGGGGCTTTTCCTTTTCAGTTTTTATTCAAGAGAGAAAGGGCAAATATTCTATTCAAAGGGCTTAAAATGCTGCTAAAGGTCTGTCTTTAAATTCCCTAAAGTTTAGGGAATTTAGCGAGAAAGATGGTGGCTCTTCTGCTCTGCATTCATATTTACACAGTACAACAGCCTGCAAAGAGCACGACTCTCTAAACAGTGTGAAATGGGCTGTAATACCTTGCCGTAAAGGGTTGAGCTAAGGACAGGATATTTGCCTTTGAATTTCAGGGGTGCTGTTTGTTTGATGCATGTTGGTCAGCTTTAGCCGAGTTACTTGCTATGAAATAAATATCTTTTTGACTATACCTTCTAAAATTGCATTTTTTTTCTCTCTTTCCCCCCTTCATTAACAAGTTATTTTCTTAATATTCATGAAGAAAAAAATAATGCAAGAGAAAGCCCTGTAACTTGGTGGGCTAGGGCCTAATTCAGGACTGCACTGAGGGAGCTCATTACTGGTACAGAGTTAGCACCGACTTGTCTGTCCCTATGCTGCTTTGATACAGTTGAACATTTGCAAAATTCAGGATTACCTGAGAAAAGAGTTTAAAGATTTGATGAGGAATAGCATGTAATAACAAAGACTCAACCACTATGCGTATATTTTTCACCTATTTTACATGAAAAAGAATGTAATTCTAATAGGCAGGAAGAGGTTATTTAGGGATGATTTTGTAAAAGGAAATGGCATAGAAAAATAAATTGTGTTGTGTGCACAAATACACATAGTATAGGCACTCCAGATTTTGTTTGATAGTTTAACAGTGTTTTTTTCTGTGAAGCTGATATTTGTATTAGGTGGTTTCTGTTTGAAATACCTGCTTAAAACAGAATGGGGGACAAATAAACAAAGAAAGAACAACCCTGCTCTAAAGCGCAGAATTTCATCCCCTCCTCAGGGATGGCGAGGCAGTTGAAAGGGAAGGGGTTGTGCATGTACCTCAAGTGATTCTCTCTTCACCAAATGGAGAAACAGACTCCGTCCAGAGAGGTTGCAAAAGGGTAACAAGTTCTTGCTGTGATTTTAAACTCTGTATGGGCAATGTCTGGCTCTCTTTTGATGAGTTAGAGAGATTCTTCTTCATGAAAAGAATTGCTACCCTCTGCCCTAAAGTTGCAGCATGCTCGGTTCCGTGTCTCGCATGACACGGCTTTCTGCTCAGTGAGGACACGCACCGCATAGATTACTAGCCATGAAGTTTTCTCCTACTCTGTGACTGAGTTCAGTGAACACAGGTTTGCTACAGATGCAAAATCTTAACATATGTGTGGGAAAGTGGACATGAAGTCGCCATTTGAAAAAAAAAAAAAAAAGCAACCGCAGCATTTTGCAACAGATGACATCCTGTTACCATAGTTATAGCTTTCTGTACAAGAAAAGGATAGTGCTTTCGTGTGCCCTTACTGAAAAGCATGTACAGACAAAAATAGAGAATGCAATATATTTGCATACTGTGCAGTGCCAGTACACAGAGATACAGCTCCATGTACTGGAATACAGCTTGGAGACTGCTAAGAATTTTTCTCATTTTACAAATTGTTAGGGCTCAGGGGTTTGCTAAAAATAGTCTTTTGAAGCTTGTCTAGTCCTTCATGAGTGTTCCAATATATCCTCCTTTTAATGGTGTGAAACTGGGTTTTGTTAGGGCTGGGTACATGATCTCTTCTGCCCAGGGCTCAAAGGAAGAAGGAAAAAGCCTCTGATGCAGATACGTAACAAGGGAAGAAAGCAGCAGCAGCTTCTCATCCGGTTATTTTGTGATCAGAATTCCTTGAAATGAACTTTGATCCAGTGGGTATTCTGAAGAAATGCAGCTAACAAATAAACAAACCTAATAGAAAAAAAAAAATCCTTAAAGCTTTTATTCCCTCCTCTGTTTCCTTAGGTGTCTTGTCATCAGCTACGGCCCAATTCAGAAGAAACTTCCCCGGACTTTGGACCAGGCCCCTCTGTTGTTCCTTCTTAGCAAGAGGGACTGGTGTCTTACGTGAATGGCTTGTACAGCACAGAGCACCTGGGGCTTAACAAGTGATAAGTAATAATAATAACTGTCCACTAGACACATAAATGTTTTTAAGTATCTCACATAAGTGGATAACTTGATTTCTAAATAAACTGCATTTCAGGAATATTTCATAAACATCCTGTGCTAAGTTGGTGCCTGGGGTAATATAGATTTTCATCAATATTCATCTCTACGCAGGAATTCCCCGGAGTTGGTGGGGGTTTGCAGCAAGCTGATTCTTTCATGTTAATTTTTTTTTTTTTTTTTCCCCCTCTCCCCAATCGTGATACCAACCCCGTAAAAAAACCCCAACCAACCAGACAGCTTTAACGGCATGACTCGCGAAGAAAGCGACCGCTTTCCAGCGCCGGGAGTGGAAATCCGTCCCTGGCTGCTGCAGCCGGGTCCGGCCCCAGGGCCGCGGCGCCGGGCGGTCCCTCCGCGGCGGGGCGCGGCAGGAGCGCGCAGNCGGGGCCCTCCCGCGGCCTCGCCGCCGCTCTCCGCGGGGGGCTGCGCTCGGAGGCGGGCCGGGGAGCGCTCCGAGCCTCTCCAGTTGGTAATAAGGTCCAGGTGGAGGGCCCCATCGCGTCCCGGAGCCCAGGCTCGGGCGTCCGGGGAGCTCCCGCCTCGTGTGGGGGTCGTGGGGTTGTCATGTCGGGCAACTCGTTTGTTTTCTCACTGAAGGAGTGTGTTGTGTCAGCGCGTGGTTCTTTATCGCTTGTTTATATACCTGGTCGCAGTCCCTTAACCCGAGGATCAAATGGTTTAAAAACCCTCTGCTTACTATCCTACGAAGTGTGAGAATCAGGCTCAGGAGACCAGAGGATCCATAATTCCGCAGTGTGGGTGCTGCAAGGGCACTGCCCGAGGAAAACCAGACCTGCCCAGAGGAGGCAGAGCCTAGGTGTGAGCGGGCAGTCGCTTCGCTTCCACGGGTGCGATGGTCTGAACCAAGGGGTTTGTACTCATTTTACAGTAATGGTGACTAGGAAGCCTTTTCTCTGTCAACTGATTTGCTACTGGACCAATCCATCCGTGCAACTGGTTTGAGGTCAGTTCTGCACTGGACTGGGGTGATAGAATAACAACAAATTCAAGCGATTTTATACATGGTTTTTTATTTTGGCAAGCAACGCCTTCGGCGTTGGGTTTATTTGAGAGCACCCTGTTGCCCAGGGTCATGAGTTTGACAGCAATCACTGTGGCATGTGGTTGTGCTGAGAAGGTGTCCCGTTGTCCCCAGCTGTGCACTCTCGCAACAGCTGGAAATCCCCATGCAGTCCCTCAAATGCGGAGGAGTCCTCAAATCAATTCACTGCAGAGTAGCATCACCAAACCCACTGAGAGCCCCTCTCCGGGTGAGCACATACCACCTGGCTTGCTGGCTTTATGCTCTTGCTTTGTAGCTGCAGTGAGCCAGATCTAAAGTATCTCTGTCTGGTAACTAGGGGCTAAAGCAGCTATCGAGGGTCTTGCTTCTGATTTAATGTGACACCAAGGCTGGGAAACAATATTACTCCACTGTTCTCCTGCAGCCATGTAACTGCAATCGGCTGTGATTGGTATTTAAAATACTAGTGCTGAAAGTGTGGTATGTCTTACTCAAAGCTGAACTCTTGCAAGGAATGATGTTAAGGTATTTTCTCTTGAGTTTAATTGATCTGTAGCTCTGTTTTCAGATGTAACAAAAACTGCGCTGAGTTGCTGGAGCTTTTAATGTTGTGATTTGCATTTTAGGAGTCCGCACTGGGAGAAAAGTGTTCCAGCTATTTGGTTATCATTCGGTTGCCCTGCCTCACTGTACTTCTACATTTTTTTCTGTATAGATTTTTCCTGTGCTTCTCCTGTCTATCCTTAATATATAGAGAGCCATTTTAAATATTTTCAGGGTTTTTTTATTTTATAAAATAAGAGCAAAGCATCTTCTGGGAATAGAAAATATAACCTAAGGGGCACATTTTGGTTTTTTAGTGGAAAAGTACTTTTTGGTATGTTAATTATATATTGGGATGGATAGGAGTACATTATGGGCTTTTTAGGGGAAACAATTGCAATCTTTGGGGTATTAAACTGAAGAGGTGAAGGACTGGGGCTTGCAGATTTCCGCCACAGTTCTGCTATTCCCTCACTGAAAATTTATAATGAAATCTCTGCCCTCTTTCTAATGGAAATAAAGTAGTTCTGAGACTGGCAGCCCAGCTGCCATGTGGGCATTGGAGACTGGCAGGGAATGCCGGGAACAAAATGCAACTCTATATAAGCTTGCTGGTCTTCCTCACACCAAGACTTGCAGACCTTGGGCTGTGGCTGTCTGTTCCTCTGGGGGCAGGAATCATCTGGAATTATTCCTGTTGGAGTAACTTGAGCTGACCAGAGGTGAGGCTTTCCTAAGCCCCAGAGTTTCTCCAGAGAGAAGATAAAAGATGTGCATTGCTTGAAAGTGGATGGTGACTCTCAGAAGGCTTTGGCTGGACTTCACATCTGCCTCATTGTGAACCCTGCCTCAGCCCACATAGGCAGAATTTTTTTTGATTAACACTTTGGTTTTTGTTCTTATCCTAAAGGTGAGATAAGTGCGTAGTAAGCCTTTCAGTCTTGGCTGAAGGACTAAATTTTGCCTACAGCTCTGCACTATTTAGTCCTCAGGTAAGATGCACAGAGCCCTGCTGACTTGAGTTTGCAAGAGAAAGCAGAGAGCTGAATGAGGATTGGAGTCCTTCCAGTTCCATCAGAGTTTTGCCTGGCTAAGGACATAGGTATTTGGCTACAAATTAATTCAGTTTAGTTTTCACCCTGAGAATGCTGCAAACTCCCCAGAAAGATACTTTTTTTTTTTTCCTCACTAGCACAATCACAAAATAATACAAACTTCTCCCCACAAAGTGTTGATTGTTCTATAATGAAATCGTAAGTAATTTTGTAGTCGCTTTGGGGAAAAAGCAAAAACTGTTCTTAGCACCTGCTGTATGATATCACAAAACTACTGCTCATAATGATTCTAATATGTGAAGGCAGTTGCATAATATTATCATATTACAGTTTGTATAAGAAAAAAAATCACGGACAAGAGATTGCTAGTAGAAACTCTTCACGAATGCTATTTTTTTCCTCATTGCTGTTCCTCTGTCTCAAAATATCTTTGCATTTTCCTTGTCAGAGTCTGTAGGTTTCATTGGTGGAAATAACAGCCGGCAAATAATGAAGAGGGAAGGGGAAGAAAAAATCGTGTTTAAAAAAAAATGCATTTTTCTATAGAAGCTAATGTTCTATAAAGAGATGCAAAAGGAAGAGAAAAAGATACTAGATAGCACAGCTGCATTGAATTGCAAGACAGCTGGAATTTTTCAATGTAACCAGATTTTAGATGAGTTTTCTTTTCATTTCTCTATAATAAGATCTTTGTAAACCACAGTCCTAAACAAAATCTTCTTGGTGATGATGAAAATAGGGAAGAGCAGTGCTGCTTGTGCTGTGTGTGTGACAGTCAAAATATGAGGCCAGATCCTTAGCAGCTATAAACCTGTGTCAGCAGAGCTATGCAATTTCCATTGGCTGCAAAGCTGCCTTGTTGCAGGCACTGAGGTATAAGGCTTGTGGCATATGAAGGGATATTGTCTAGTGGTCAGGATGCCTTGAGTGCCCTCAGCTGAATGGATAAGAGTGAAAGAAATTTCAGGCAGAGCCTCTAATAAGACTTACAGCTGAATCAGATTTTGCCCTGGAATATCCTGGGCAGCACATACCACAGCAGCTACTCCAGCCTTGGAAGAAATCCAAGATGCCTCTGCCTCACGTTCAGACTCTCAGTCTGACCTCTCAGAGTGATAAATAGTGAGTTCACATTTCACCCTGATCCTTCCTGAACCTGCCCCCTTGCAGAGGGCTTGGCGTAGGAGGGGTCAGGGCCCTTGTGGGCATGCAAAGGTGTGATAAAAGGAGAGAAGTTCTTGTGCACTCTCTCCTCGCTCCCTTCCTCATTACATTCACACGGGTCAGCGTAGTCTGACTCTTCAGCAGACAGAAGAGCAAGAGGCATTTCCAAGCTATAGTTCCTGTTCTGCCACCTGCCTGCCATGTGGTCTTTAGCAAGTTACCTAATCTCTCTGTCGGTTTACTGATCTATAAAACACAGTATAAATGCAACCTTACAGAAGAAAAGTACAATTCCTCTTCCTGTTAAATATCTCATTGAAAGCCAGTGTATTCAAATATTTTGGATACCTTAAAATGCAGAACTTGCCAAAAATAAAACCTCATGAATATCCATTTAAGGAGACTTTTTAATGCACCTTAGTGGGGTAGAAGGAACTACTGGCTGTTTGCAGTTGGAAAAGTAGTCTCTTGACATTTTGTGCTATATCCTAACCACAGCTTCCTTTGAGCTAGAAATCAGTGCTGTATTCATTTTTCTGATGTGGTTACTTTAAGTTGTTAAACTGGATCAGAACCAATGATTTTTCTTGTGGTAGCAGGGGGATGATTTAGTTAATGCTGGGATCGGGTGCCAAATCATGAGTTCCAACTTACTCCTATCAGTGGTCATCCATCACCAAACTTGGGGGAGTAAGGCAGAAATATAAACACACTGACAATTTGCCAGAATGATTTAAGACCTGGCATTTAAGAGTTCCTGCTGTAGTTGTTCTTTTGACATGTCTCCTAATTTGCTTCCATCTTGAAGACACTCACTACTTTAAGACTTAAACAATCTTCATCTGGGAATGGAACTCAGCAGCAGGAACAGGGGGCCTTATCCAAGGGCAAGGTTGCACAAGGGCAGAGAAGCCTACTTACTTTTGGGTCATCAGCAAACATAAATGTGCCTGTAGTAATGCTATGTGCACTGGTCTATTGGCTTTGCCTCTCACATGGGAAGAAAAGCCAAAAAGCAATATGCATTATTGATCGGAATGTGCAGGTGAATGAAGATGGACAAGGGTAGGTCACAACTTTATTAACTCCATGTAGCCAGCACTTACACGGATCCAGGGCTGAGTTATCCTGTCTGAATACCCTGGATCACAGTGATCCCCAGATCCACCCTCTCCTCTGAATCCTTCACCACGGGTTGTAAACGTGGTACCATAAAGAGACTGTGCTTAAAAAGACATCAAGACTTCCTTGCTGTCATAGGCACAGATGCCAGCAGCAGTATCCAAGGCTGCCTGTGTTGTGGGAGGTGGTCTCTCCTTCACCAGCCATAAAGCAAGAGCCGTGACTGAGCTGAAGGACTGGGACAAGAGATGTACAGTTGTCTCTCACGAACACAGCGATAGATTGGCTGTCAGGTCTTGCTTACCCTTCCCACACACAGAGAAAAGCACACTGGTGGTTACTGCTGGTAACCCATACTGTCCCATTACCAGTTTTGGCTGCTGTCTCTACTCGTGTCCTAAACATTCTTTCTGTACACTCCTGTGACAGTCATTCACCATAGTAACAAGAAAGTCAAGAAACACAAAAGCTGCAGAAAAAGCTGAACACAACCAAGATGGAGCAAGTGCTATTTAAGCAGAGTGCACTGTACTACAGTGAAGTCACGTATCTTCTTTCAACATAGTGCTAGATTGGCTGAATAACTGAGTCTGTGAATCCTCTCACTGTTATTTAATTGCCTCTGAATAGATTGCAGCTTTCTGAGATTCATTTGCTCTTCACAATGAATCACTGAAATATTTTCACGGTCACAAATGTTCACAGCAAAACTGTTCAGAGAAGTATTTGACAGTCAGAAATCCAAGTGGTATTTTTTTTTTTTCATTCTGACTAGATCCACTGATCGCATGTTACAAAAGGTTTTCTCTTGTGTTGCAAGGTATTCCCCTCTCACCACAGAAAAGACATTAGGCTGTGCTGTTCTTAAGGCTTTTATATTAAGACCAGTATCATTAGCAACATCCTTGAAGAGCTGCAAAGAAAACCAAACATGGGTATGTGGTTAGAGTACAATAGTACTTAAAATAGATAAGTTTACATCTTGAACTAAAATTTCAACATATTTACAGGTAATGGATATGTACACATCTGTGTGCATGACTGGCACCTTTTAGACCTGAAGTACAGGAAGACTGGCTTTTCTGTTTTCCAGAGTCATTCACCATTTCTCCCGCTAAATATTTTTTCTTACATGATTAGGTGAACAAGACAATAGGAGTCAAGTCTTTGAGTGAGAATACATATGAGATGGCAACTGCTTTACCACAAATACCCTCCTGCATTTGCTTAGAATTCTGTAGAGCTGTTTTTTCAAGTGTTCCCACTGTTAACTATGTTCAATACAGTAGATGTAGAAAGCAAATAAAAAAGGAATGGGAATGCTTTCATGGAAATTGTTATGCTATATCTGCTCAGCTCTTCTCAGCACTCAGGATTTGAAAATTTCTGCTAAATTTTAAGTAAGAATTGACACAGCATCATTGCTGCCAAATAAACTTGGAGCAGGGCATCCCACCATGCAAAGATAGCAATTGAAGTGCGAGATTCAGAGCCTGTGTTTGCTCTTTCCAAATAACACAAAAAATGCACTATTTGTATGTAAGGTAAAGGGCAATATATAGAGAAAGACCACAGCACAGCTTAATGTGGCCCAGTACCCTGTCTCCAAAGAGTGTTGATAATGACTTAGTGAAAAATAGTGACCTGTGCATGGGTGAAGCATTTTCTTCCTGAGCCTGCCAGCAGTAACCTTGTCCTAGAAAACGTGAGGATGTGCTACTGTTGTAAAGATCCACTCTTCCCTTTTGATGCATTTTTAAGTGAGGGAAATGCTACTCAAATGCCCTTGAAAATCTTCAAGAGCCGCTCTTGGAACATTTTCCATTTTGGGTTTGATTTTTCTTTAGTTGAGTCTTTCTTTCATTCTGTATCTCTCCATATAATTCTGTCTGTTGGTCCAAAAGGCTCAATATGACAGTAACAACAGACCAAGTTTCTTTCAAAATTTCTCCGTTAATTTAAGCCATTTTTTCCTAGGGAAGTATCACAAAGAAGAAAGCTATATTCTAAGCTCATTTGAAAGGGTAATAGAACTAATAGGGAATTTGTTTGTGTTTATTTTTAAAGCAACTCCCTGAATATCACATTTTGTAAAAGCTAAGTGAAACGTTACAAGTGTCAAGTTTATGTCTGTACCCAGCCATGATGTCTGAGCAGGCTTCAAGGTCTCAGTCTGCCAAAGACAGACACATACACTTGACTTTATGCACTTGAATCTTTCATTGACTTTAATGCAGACATCTTTGCGGGATCAAGGCCAGTATTTGTGCAGATACATTAGTTGTTTCTTGGTCCTTGTGCATCTCTGCTTCTGTTGTAGTGATCTTTTTAATTGGCTACTAGGGAAGCAGAGGAAGACTATTCATAAAGAATATGGTATAAAATGGGAGAAGAAGGTGAGGGAAGAGCGAAATAAGGGAAAGGACACATTTCATTTTGAGGTGGAGATTGAGCCTATTTGCCTTATAGCCAGTGACAGGACAGTTCCACAGACGCTCTCTTCTCTGAACAAAGTTGACTTGCTTCTAACCATATGCCAACAAATTCCTAATAAACATTTCCTTTACCTGTCTCCTGGCTTCTGGTAGTCACATGTTATGTCCCATAAAAATACACAGAAACAAACAAACAAACAAACAAAAAACAAATCCTGAAGCAATAGCTATTTCCATGCAGTAGATTTATCCCAGGATCTATCAGTGACAGCTCCAGAGTGGAAGTTTACAGCCAGTTTGAGGTGCTATCAGCATGCCAGGACTAAAAATGGACCAAATGAGCTACGGTGTGAAGGAGAAGATGTCAGCCTAGACACAGCACACAATATGACTGGGATAAAGAAACAATGCAAAAAGCAGCAGTGGCTAACAGATGAAGTATTAGGCCTAGCAGGGAGAAGACAAGGGCTTAAATCAAAAAGACATCCTGATGAGACTGGGTGTAAGCTGAGCACACAAGCCTTCGACGAGGGATATGAGAGGTGGTTAGATGAAACACTGCAGGAATTCATCCATAGTGAGCAGTGCAGGAGTTGGAGCAACAGGATGGGAGAGGTGGATGCAAAGGGACTTTTCAGCACTGTCAAGGAAATTGGCCAAACACTCCCTCCCGGAGGCAGTGTCATCAGGGCAGCATATGGCAAAAGTAAAAAAAAAAAAAAAAAAAAAAAAGGGAAGGAAACTAACGGGAAAAAGAGACAAGAATATGTTAAGAATCTGGAATATAGTCCTAGAGCAAGGCAATCACAACACACACATACTTAAAAAAATCTAGGTATTAGAGGTAGGGTTTTTTAACCGCCCCTTTTCCACAAGCTTTGTAATAAAGGTCTTCCTGTAGCAAAACAAGAGATGAAGCAAGGATTAAGCTTAGCTCTTAATGCTTAATTCTGTTTAAAGGTACACCTCTGTGCCCAGGGACAGCCACAGCCCAGTGCATCACTTAAGCCTTGGCCTGGGGTAAGGTTCATCCAGTGGGTGAGCAGAGGTCCTGCAGTCATGGGTCAGTCTGGGAGCTGAGTCCAGGGAAAATTCTGTTCTTCTATCCTCTTTGTAACATGGAGCAGGCAAAATAGTGCCCTGAGGTGGTCCCATGCTGCTCCCATATACATTGGGAGCTCAGGTCACTGTAAAAAGCAGAGAGGGCAAAGGAGTGATGTAGGTTGAGTCTAATCCTTTGTGTTACTAACCCTCTGAGAGTTCATTGGGAGTCATGAACTGAAATGGAAGTGGAGTCCAAGGGTATACCTACATGGCATCATCTATTTGTAATTATTTGGAATATGAAAAAGTATATGGGTTTTTTGTGTATGCCCGTAGACTTGGTGGGTTAGTGGGAAATGTGCTCCTGGTGGCAAGGAGCCAGCATCTAGAACAAACAAGGCAAAAGCAAGGATCTTAAATTCAGTATAAAAATAGGGACCTGGGCAGAAGGTTTAGACACTTAAAGTGAGGGTGGCCAAGGGAAAGTCATAGAATCATAGAATCGTTTCTGTTGGAAAAGACCTTTAAGATCAAGTGCAACTGTTAACCTAGCAATGCCACAACCACTAAACCATGTCCCTAAGTGCCACATCTACATGTCTTTTAAATACCTCCAGGGGTGGTGACCCAACCACTTCCCTGGGCAGCCTGTTCCAATGCCTGACAACCCTTTCAGTGAAGAACTTTTTCCTAATATCCAATCTAAACCTCCCCTGGCACAACTTGAGGCCATTTCCTCTTGTCCTATCGCTCGTTACTTGGGAGAAGAGACCAGCACCCACCTCGCTACAACCTCCTTTCAGGTAGTTGTAGAGAGTGATAAGGTCTCCCCTCAGCCTCCTTATCTCCAGACTAAACAACCCCAGTTCCCTCAGCCGCAAGACTTGTTCACTAGACCCTTCACCGGCTTTGTTGCCCTTCTCTGGAC
>VYZV01007266.1:24364-64175 GCA_013401275.1 Pandion haliaetus | reverse complement strand
GTTAGCCAGGACTGCTGATAAATGATTGAAAGTGGCTTGGTGAGCACTTCTGCCAGCTCTCTCAGTACCCTTGGGTGGATCCCATCAGGCCCCATAGACTTGTGTGTCTAAGTGGTGTAGCAGGTCACTAACCATTTCCCATTGGATTATGGGGGCTTCATTCTGGTCCCTGTCCCTGTCGTCCAGCTCAGGGGGCTGGGTACCCGGAGAACAACTGGTCTTACTATTAAAGCCTGAGGCAAAGAAGGCATTAAGTACATCAGTCTTTTCCTCATCCTTTGTCACTGTGTTTCCCCCTGCATCCAATAAAGGATGGAGATTCTCCTTAGCCCTCTTGTTGCTAATGTATTTATAGAAACTTTTTTTGGTTTTTATGGCAGTAGGCAGATTAAGTTCTAGTTGGGGTTTTGCCCTTCTAATTTTCTCCCTGCATAACCTCACGACATACTTGTAGTCCTCCTGAGTTGTCTGCCCCTTCTTCCAAAGGTCATAAACTCTCCTTTTTTTCCTGAGTTCCAGCCAAACTCTCTGTTCAGCCACACCCGTCTTCTTCCCCACTGGCTTGGTTTTTGGCACATGGGGACGGCCTGCTCCCGCGCCTTTTAAGATTTCCTTCATGAAGACTGTCCAGTCTTTCAAGAGCAATTAAATTGCTTAGTAACTTAAGTTACTTCCTAAATCCAGGGCTTAGGAACTATCCTTCTAACTTACTGGAATGCTTTTGGAAGCTTTTGCTAAGTTACAGAAGGAGTCTGTTGGACGATCTGGGATTTCAAGCCAAATCTTTGGAGCTGGTGTAGGCCATAAGCTCATCTCCCACATACATATTTTTGTAATTTCTTCTGATGGTGTAATGTGAAAAGATTTTTATATTTAAAATATTTAAAATGTTTATCCTATTAACATGATGCAGAATAGTCAATAATTTACATATATTTACATCTAATGTTCATTTATAGGCAGACAAATATAAATTTATCATTGTGTGTGCATATGGCTGTAACATATGATTAATACACTGTCAGCATAATCTAACGGCTCAGAACCATCAGTTGTGCAAATAGTCCTTTCTAGCCATGTTTCCTACTGCTATTTAACCTTCCTCCTTCCCTTCCTCCCCCTCTTTCACAGTCTGTCTAACCCACACTCACTTCAGTAGCCTGCCTTAAAATAGCAGGCAAGGTCTGTGCCATGGCGACTCTTCTTATACATATTTCACAATGCCTAAAAAATTAGGGGATCTGTTCTCTGAGGCTTTTGGATATGAGAGGAACAGAAGTTAACAAAAATGTTCCCTTCTCCCAGAAATCTTCATATGCAACTAATAAAAAGGAGTCCTCCAGAGTAACACTCTTGATTCACTGTCCAGCCTTAGCTATTAAATATCTTAACGTACTATTTCCTGGCACATCAAGAGTTCTTTTTGCTCTAGGACTCTGTCACATCTTCCTCATGTCTACCAGAATGAGCATGAGCCCTTGGCTTCATCACACAGCATCTGCAATGGCCAAAGCATATCACACCATTGCCCGTTGATCAAGTGGTAAGACCACATGGGAGCCTGGCCACAGAGGAACAGCAGCTATCCCAAATAACTTTCCAGATCTCTCAGGGGGAAAGAAGCTGAACTGTCAAAGTCCAGCCCCAACTATCTGCCGTAGGAGTTCTGTTTTCAATAATTGTTCCCCAGAATAGAAGATGAGGTTTGTTCGTACAGCAGAGATGTCTAGCATATACATGAGTAACATCTGTATCATTGCAGTGCTGACCCACATTTCAAGATACAATATATTTTGCATGCTTTACGGCCGAATCCTGAAATTTTTATTTGATGTGAGTGATTCTTCATCCTCAAAATAGTCCTATTGACTTCATGGGACCCTCCGGACTTCCCATGAAAGCAAAGTTTATAGTCTCACTCATGTTTCTCCTTTATGGCCCAAAGCACCAAGCTGACCTTCAAGGAGGTACTGTACTGTTGTGAGCAAAGCACTTGCTTTTTCTCTGTTTTTCTCTCATGATACTTGCTTCTCTCCCAGCAGCGCTCTGAAGTGGACGAGGCAACACTTATGGTATGCACTAAACACTTCCAGACTGCCTTGGTCAGGGACAGACACCTGTCTTATTTCACACGTTCTGCTTCCTGAAACCCCTGCTTGGATTTATACCCCGGGAAATTGCTAAATTTATGGAGGCTTAATTTCCCTCCCTTTTTGGAGCCCTGTTCCTGTGTTTTGTCCAGTGCATGAGAACTGAAATACTACTGTAGTGTGTTTCTGCTAGCCACTGTTTTGTTGGCGACCATGTAACAAACCCACCACCAGCGAATGCCCAGGCCATGCTTCAGTTCATTCCTGTTAGTGAACTACTTGCATATTGCCATGCTGAAAGCCATGTATCTAGCTAGAACTGACCCTTCTGTCTAAGGAATTAAAATATTAAGCTGAGAACTGGTAATAAGCTCTCTGAGGGATGCCAGCTTTCCTTCTTCTCATTTCACTTCCTATCTCCATTTCTTGGCACTCTCAGTATGACTGTCTTCTCAATCCCAAGATAGTTGTGTTCCACTGACATGTCAAATGATTAGACTTCTTTCCTCCCCAAAACTTCTGACCTGTCATTAAAAAAAACCAACTAAATGTTTCAAGTTTTCAGCAGAAAAGTATTTGATGAAAATAAGTTTTTTTTCTGTGAAACACGGTCTTCACAAAACTTTCCACTATTTGAAAAATCAGTTTTCCGTCAAAAATGTTTTCATCAGAGAGCTTTTCTCCTAGCCTTTTATTCAGTATGCAGTCCTGCTAACAGTTACTGAGGTACAACATCTGTTGACTTCAGTCAAAGTTGCACCCCAGTAATTGAAAGCAGAATTTGGTCTGTTCTTTGTAAGGTGTGTTGAATGGACAAAATCTTGTATTGACTGAAGTGTTAGTCTTAGCAGTGAAGTGATCCTCCAATTTAATCCTCCACTCTATTCACATCTATTCAGATACAAAATGTTTAATAAACTACAGCTTAATGGTAAGGGTGNGTCCTATTGACTTCATGGGACCCTCCGGACTTCCCATGAAAGCAAAGTTTATAGTCTCACTCATGTTTCTCCTTTATGGCCCAAAGCACCAAGCTGACCTTCAAGGAGGTACTGTACTGTTGTGAGCAAAGCACTTGCTTTTTCTCTGTTTTTCTCTCATGATACTTGCTTCTCTCCCAGCAGCGCTCTGAAGTGGACGAGGCAACACTTATGGTATGCACTAAACACTTCCAGACTGCCTTGGTCAGGGACAGACACCTGTCTTATTTCACACGTTCTGCTTCCTGAAACCCCTGCTTGGATTTATACCCCGGGAAATTGCTAAATTTATGGAGGCTTAATTTCCCTCCCTTTTTGGAGCCCTGTTCCTGTGTTTTGTCCAGTGCATGAGAACTGAAATACTACTGTAGTGTGTTTCTGCTAGCCACTGTTTTGTTGGCGACCATGTAACAAACCCACCACCAGCGAATGCCCAGGCCATGCTTCAGTTCATTCCTGTTAGTGAACTACTTGCATATTGCCATGCTGAAAGCCATGTATCTAGCTAGAACTGACCCTTCTGTCTAAGGAATTAAAATATTAAGCTGAGAACTGGTAATAAGCTCTCTGAGGGATGCCAGCTTTCCTTCTTCTCATTTCACTTCCTATCTCCATTTCTTGGCACTCTCAGTATGACTGTCTTCTCAATCCCAAGATAGTTGTGTTCCACTGACATGTCAAATGATTAGACTTCTTTCCTCCCCAAAACTTCTGACCTGTCATTAAAAAAAACCAACTAAATGTTTCAAGTTTTCAGCAGAAAAGTATTTGATGAAAATAAGTTTTTTTTCTGTGAAACACGGTCTTCACAAAACTTTCCACTATTTGAAAAATCAGTTT
Organism: Pandion haliaetus; assembly: GCA_013401275.1. Classification (NCBI taxonomy): domain Eukaryota; kingdom Metazoa; phylum Chordata; class Aves; order Accipitriformes; family Pandionidae; genus Pandion; species Pandion haliaetus. Next base: position 60,265 of record VYZV01007266.1, on the reverse strand, counting down.
TCCGTCAAAAATGTTTTCATCAGAGAGCTTTTCTCCTAGCCTTTTATTCAGTATGCAGTCCTGCTAACAGTTACTGAGGTACAACATCTGTTGACTTCAGTCAAAGTTGCACCCCAGTAATTGAAAGCAGAATTTGGTCTGTTCTTTGTAAGGTGTGTTGAATGGACAAAATCTTGTATTGACTGAAGTGTTAGTCTTAGCAGTGAAGTGATCCTCCAATTTAATCCTCCACTCTATTCACATCTATTCAGATACAAAATGTTTAATAAACTACAGCTTAATGGTAAGGGTGAGTTACCCATCAGTGTATTTCTCAGCCAAAATTGTTGAGTAAACTACTCTTAATAGTAGGTTTATGTTACCATTTACATTACAGGGTAAAAACTAAATTGGAGGTTTTATGTATTATGTGTTACTTACATAATAGGCTATATAAGTAAGTTTATTTTCTCAGCTTCCTCAATTTTCACGTTGGATATTGCTTGATTTTACATATTAGTGGTAAATTATGAATGCTGTTTTTTTCTTTTATATACTTCATGCAAACAGATTTTGCATCCGATGTGTAGTTACCTGTGATAAGATGAAGAATCTCCCCAAACCTACAATTCTGTGTGGGCTCTGGTACAGCTTCATTTAGGTCCCAGATATACTTGATGTTTCATCATTCCTGAACTCAAACTTGCCTTTCATTCATCTCGTATCACACGTAACGAGCTATTCTTTTACATTTTTACATAGTTTCTTCCCCACCAGAGTGCGTTGTGTTTATATTTAACATATGATGAATTTTTAAAACTTGAGTACTCTTAATGTTAATATATTATATATGCATATACTGTTTAATTATACATGTAAATTTAAATGACACTTTTATTTGTGTGGTAGTGACTTTACCCTTTCTTGTGGTTCTTTTAGTCTTAAATAGTTTTGTGCTTGTTTCAGTAATTCACTGATGAATAGAGTTTCAGCTCCTGCTCTGATTTTTTTTGCTGCTAAGAAACATCATATTTAAAATATTCATCTATACTTAAAAGGTAAGCTTTATGAATGTATTTCCTCTGAGAGAACCATAACTCAGAAACAAAACTGATAAGTTGCCTGCACTGTCTTTGCAACCAGCACGTGGTATACCAAATGTCTGCAAGTCAAAAAAAACCCCACTGAAATACTTCTTGCAGAATAATTCATTAAAGTTGGAATAGAGTGGGAAAAATATATTTCTATACCCATTTTTATGAAATTAAGTACTTTTGGTTCCTGGTTTTGAAAATTTTGGCATGAATAGAAAAGGTCTCAAAGAATTGTGAATCTGTTAAATGTTTAAATTACTTCTGTTTAAGTGAAACTATTTTATTTTGAAGTGACAAAGATCTTATACCTGTTAGAAACATTTAAATAAAAGCAAAGTTGTGGTGTCGCTACATGCCAAAAACATTTAGGTACAATCTTTAAGCATACAAGTAGACCCAAATTAATAGTGTTATTCAGGGGAATTAAGTTTTATAAGCATCTGAAACATGAAGCCTTTGTGTTTTGTACTTAGATTTTTGCCAACAGCGGTTTTGTACTATTCCAATGAGGGACCTCACCATTAATGACATTTTAAAAAAGCAAACAAAATACTTATTATCTAATTCATTATAAATTTTAATCGCCAGCTGTAATAGCATAGTTTTTCACAGGCGTTTTTAAAAGTCTTGACCTGTTTTAAATCAGTGATGAAAAATATTAATATCATTCTAATGATCTTTGTTTTAAATTCTTCCTTCTAGATAACAAGTTATTTCTATGAGCAGCTGATTTCCAAAATCTCTGGAATACAGTTCTACTGGACCCCAATGTGTTACCCCAGCAATTATTTGGTCTTTTAAGATTTTGCATCAGTAGGCAAACACACAAGTCTAATATGCAGAATTCATGTTGTGGTGTTAAATACTGCTAGAAAAAACCACAAGTGGTATGATAGCATGGAACAATTCACTCAACTATTTCAAGCTCATTAAAATGTGTTGACCAATCATTCTAAATAATGGAGGAGGAACAAAACTGAGTATTGCGAGGATGGGTTATGATTTTTTAGCAAGAAAAGCTTTCCTGGCTTAACATGAAAATATACTGTGTTAACAGAGTCTTAAAATCAATATACCATGAATTAGCAGTCAGCAGAGAACAACCAGATGACAAGGGAATATGATTCATTTCTTAGAATGACTAAGAACTCGGGCAGCTTGTTGAGCAGAATATTTGGAGACTGTGAATAGAGTTAAAAGAAATTCTTTTAATTTGATCTGGAAGTGTGTTTATGACAGATGTAAAGAACTTGAATTCTACTGAGGATTTCCTCTTGTGCTGCAGTCTTCCTGGCTTGCTCTTTACAGCTGTTCCTTAAGTACTAACTACTGAGCCAGACAAGCTAGTCCTCTTCCCCTTTAGTGCATGAAAATGAAGTTTCCAGCTCTCGCCGAGTAATTAGATAACCCAACACTGACGACATACTGATAATGAGGTGAAGAGGAAAGTATCCCTAAATAATCAGATCCTTTTTCAGGCATTTAAAAGAAAATACATTTTTATGTTTTTCAAAAGACACTCAGCTGCCTTATTCTACTTCTTTCCTTTCTTTCATTTCAGCTTAAAAATTACAGTTTGTTCATCAGAAGAACAACATCCATAGGTGTTCTGATGCAAATTAATGTGGATTGCCTTAATATGGGAAGTGACAGCCCCTGGCATTTGTCTGAATATTAATTCTGAATTGGATGGAGAAATCATTATGGCTGATGGTTTTGGTTATTAAGTTTAAAATGTCAGAAGCCTGAGTTTTAAGTTTTCATGCCAGCAACAAATGTTTTTGTAATTTTTTCAATGCTTAAGTTGCAATTTCAATTCAGATTTCCACTTCTTTTTTTTTCTTATTTTTTGAGCTTTCGGACTGTCCAGGAACTTTTATTTTTGGTGGGTTGAGAGAAATCTGAAACCCACTTTGAATTGGGAGCAAAAATCCCATTGTCTGTAATTGCAGCTAGCACCTTTTCTTTTTGTGCAATCAGCCTGTCTGTCTCCCTTTCTCATATGATCATACAGGATGACCTTTTCAGAGGAGATCACGGCCAGTTTTTGAGTACTCCCAGCCTGGGCCAGATTTTCAGAGCTGCATCCTGCAGTTCCCACTGTTGTGTTTACAGGCAGACGTTCAACAAAGCCCTCAAGCTGTTGAGTTCTTTTGAAAACCTGGCCACATATTTCTGTTTTGGCTTCAGAGATAAAAACTGGGAGCTAGTGCTCTGTGGTTGAGCTCTTCTGCTATTTCAGACCTTACAGGACAGGTCTGAAAGTTCTGGTGGTGTACGCATCAGGACTGCAAGCTGTCAGAGAGGTCTGGAAGTCTGGACAGTCTCGTCTGGCATGGAAGTGGGTCTTGGGGGACACTAAAAGACTTTGGCGTGTGACTGGCCACATGTGTGCTCTTGTGTCCCATGAAGTTACAGCCATGCAGCCAGGCCAAATGTAGGTGCAAACCCACTCTGTTAAACTCTAGATCTTACGTGCCTCTCTTAATTTTCTAAGGCATGTATTTTCTTCTTTACCGAAGTGCCACCTGCTAGCGACCTGGTTCTGCAAGTGCAGCGGTGGCCCTTGCTGTAGTATACCTCACTGAGCCCTGCAATGAAAAAGGTCTGAAGGTCAAATTTAAAGAGAGGGATGAACATGAGCTCAGAGGGAAGCACTGCTGATGGAGCAGAGGAGAATGAATGGCTCCTTGCGCAGAGTCTTGAGAGACGACCATGCTTGGTGGCAGAAGGGAGTACGGAGTGAAACAATCTGCTGAGAACAAGGAGCGAAATTCTGGATGTCCATTGCAGATTAATAACTCAGTAACCTCGGTAGGAAGCCCGATAGGTACAACCACAATAGCAGAAATCTCTCCGGCACACGCACTGTGCTTTTGAGCATTAGTCTCTCATTCCTCAGCCTTCCCACACAGAGCCTCCTGCCTTACGAACTGGACCCGAGTTGCCGTGCTTGGTGTGATACCCAATACAGGGAGGTGCCACTTACTGCTGTGGAGCCGCAGACCCTCCCACATCAACACTTCTTCAACCCCGCTGGTTTTGCTGTGAGTGGTAGCAGGTCCCCAAACTGTAAATCCTCTAAGGCAGGGCCCGTGGGTGGCTGCACACATGCAAAATATCAGTATGCTTTTGGGATAACATGTTCAGAAGCACCTAAGTGACTTAGAAGCTTAAGTCCTCAGCAATTTCGATTTCTGTGCAGTCTCTAAATTGCTTTGACTTTCAGAAAGACTAGGGCTATTCAGATGTTTATTCACTTCTAAAAACATTCCCGCTGGTGTTTAACAAATAACAGTATATTTGCTCTTCGGGGGACTACAGTGGGTTAACAGCCCAGTTCTCTTGAATAATGTGGAGGAGAACTGAAGGCCTGTCCCCTGCTCATATCATTACTTTTGGTAGAAAACGTGCAGGGTTTTTTCAGGACTTCTGAAGTTCCTTGTTCAGGTGCTTGTTCCCCATTTTAATTCTGTTTTTCTCCTCCCCTTTCTAACACTTCAGACTTTTAATTTGGTTCGGCAGGGGGAGAGGGGAATGGCTGTTTCTTTCCCATTTATTGTGGCAGAGAATGGGGGATGTAGGCCAGCTTTCTCGGACTCTTATATTCAAAATACCTATAAATAATTAGTTACAGGGACCTAGCTTCCCCCTCCTTTTAAGGCCTAATTTAAGTTCTTTATCAAAATGATTTAAAATGCCTTTCTCAGTAGGAAACTATATTTCAGAGCTTTTATTTATTAGACTTTTCAAAAAGTGTGTTTTTAATGCACATCCTGACTTTCTGCCAAAACTGTCCACTGTAACATTGGGACTGGAACAGCTCTTTGTATAGGGAGTTATATTTATTAGATTTTTACATATTGATACAGAGCAATTCATCTAAATAAATCATACACAGAATTGGCACATAAATCTTCCAGTCTTCACTGCTGACTGTACTATATTACTATCCTGACAACCTTCCCTCAACTACGGAAAAACTTTCCTCTTGGTGTACTTTTTTCTAGTCCTCTTAAAGTGTCAATAATTTTCCTGGGCTGAGTAGTTTGTTTGTTGTTGTGAGCTGTAGGAATTTGGGCTGTGGATTTTGTTTTATTATCTAGGGACAGGAAAAGCTTATGACATTTTTAAGTAGAGCAAACAGCCTCGAACTCTGCAAAATGTGTGGGGGTCATAAAGTAGTAAAGCAAAGGCAGATTTCATGGTAGATGGTAGAATATCTGAATATCTTAGCATTATGAGCCCATTATGGCACTGAGAGGAGATTACTTCCTTCTGGTTTAAAAAGTACAACAGGTTTTGTACTGGATGGCTAGTTTGAGGAGTACAGTTTGCTTCAGCAGTTTCAGGACTCACAGACTAAGTGTGTATGTGCATGTGTGTGTGTAGATCCGACCCATCCATTCTGGGACACCCTCTGTCCCACTCCCAAATTGTTTCCTGCTTTCTGAGCAGAAGTTGCATGAGGCAGTCTGGGCCTAATTACTTTAAGCAAATACAAAACCATAAACCAGGTCGTGCACGGGTTTGATTCAGTGTAACCCTCTGGCACTTTACACCAGTGAAGCCTCTGCCTGGCTGTATTTTGAATACCTCTCATTACAAATCCCAGGGTTCTCTAAAAACTAAAGTTCAGTCTTTCCCAGTGATGGTTTAAGAGCTGTGGCTTTCCAAAGGGATTTTGTAGTACCGGGGACCATCACTCCAGAAGGCTCTGGTGTTTCTGACGAAAGGGCTCTGACATCCAGGCAGTACTCTTGAAAGTTCAGAGTTTGGAAAGTGGGAGCTCTGTAAGAAATCATTACAATAAAAGGTAGAACAGATTCTAGCAAGTGTTCAATCACTCAGCATGGTGCCACTTAGAGGTAGAAGACCTTAAAACAACCAGCAAGATGTCTGCAGAAGAAACCTCTGCTGCCAGCTCTCGGCACTTTGTATCCTGTCATTTGACGCCTTTCATCTTGGGTAAGTTCAGCAGATGGGTTGCAGTAAAGGCTGGGTCAGCGATCAGAGCCTGGGCACTGCTGATGAGGCTTGGTTCAGATGTCGCATGGGAAAGGGCTTGCTTGTGCAGTGCACTGAATAAAGTCAGGCCTCAGGAAACACTGGGGGCTAATAGCTTGCATTGAACCCTGCTGCATAACCAATCGCTTCTCACGTGGTTTGGGCTGTAAAGTAGGTGTAGGTGCAGATGGGCCTGTTCAGCTCTTCCAGTCTCCTTCGGGGGATCAAGTTTTGGAAGCCAGGATCTGCAGGCAATTCCACCCGCATTGCTCAGGGAGACACTGGTCACAGCCATGGGGCTACTGGGGTCCCACCTCCTGCAGGACAGCAACCGTGGAAGGTGAGTGGGCCAGTCATGAGAGCAGGGATGAAATGACCAGCAGGACATCTCTTTGTAGTGTCCCCTGCTGTCTGTGAAGCTCAAAATGCCTCCAAGCTAAACATTTTCTTCCTCTAGTTGAACTATTTGAATTAGCAATGCCAACAGCCCTACGTTTAGAGGCTCAGTTCAGAGGTCTTACAGGGCAACATCTCCCACCCCAACACATTCTCTGATATGTGAAATGGGGTTGGTCCTTTCTTTTAACTATGTGAGGGCCACAGCTATCCTTTTATTCAATAGAAGAAAATGGAAGATATCCAATTAAATGCTAAGATAATTCTTCTGATTGAAAAACCAGTATTTTATATGAGGATGCTTAATTTAGAAATCGGGAAACTGAGGCAAAAAGGCACAGCGACCTGCAGGAAGCCATCAGTGATGCTGCTGTCAGCATTTACTTCTGACTGGTGTCCAGCTGTCACCTTCTCTGAGATCTGTCATTGGGAGCATATTTAGGGAAGAAAACAAACAAGGAGACCCTCCTCTCGCAAAAAACCATTCTTACAATGCCCTCCTAGTACAAACTATTCCTATGGGAGAAGGGGATACTCCAGCCCTGCTTGCTATCAGTGTGTCTCATGTCATATCAGCAGTTCATAACTCTGCCAGGCCTTCCTCTGGCCAACTCTGTTTGTAAAACGGTGATGGGATTAATTTGGAAGTTCAGCTCTAAGTGCACTTGAACAAGGAGAATATGACTCTATTTATTACTCTTTGTGTTAAGTAGTTTTATTCCTAAAGGGAATTGCTAAAGAGCAATATGTACCACTGGTAATTTTAATGAATGATGACTCTGACATTTTTCCTATTAAACATTCAAATGTATTGTTTACATTCTACCTTAAAAAAAAAATTCATAAAATGGCAGAATTCTTTTAAAATACATGTAAGCTTGCCTCAGGAGAACAAATTCGTTTGGATGGTAAACAAAAATTCTGGGTTTGTTTTGATTTTTTTTTTTACTTGAAATATATGTGAATGTCATAAAATATTTCCTTGTACTTTCAAGAATAATTGAAGCATATGTACGCAAAGTGTAATATTTTCATAATGGCTTCAGACTAAATTATCCATTATATGGGACTAACACATAAAAGCCTTCCTCTACATCAAGTGATAGATCAAAGGGAGGAACGATGGCTTGTCCACATGGATAAACCACACCTCTCAAATTCTGAGAACAAGGATATGCAGTCTGCATTTTAACTACATCTCCATGACATGAAACAGTATTCCTGTGTCTCCTACTGTGGGAGAGTCAGGTAGTCCTGGCTACAAAGATTTCCTTTTACATTTCTCCCCTCTTTTTTTTGTTCTATCATACAGATGACATTTCAAGTCACTAGTCCCAGGTGAGTCTAATTTGAAAACTAAACTTCGCTCAGTTCCTCCCAGGGTGGTGGGGGAACCTGCCGGGGGGAAGCGTGATCCTCAGTCATTTTGCAGTAAATCTGTGAACCCAAACTGCAGTCCTGCAGCCTGGGAGATGGATGCTGGTGGAGATGTGCTCCTGCACAGAGCCTGAGCAGCTTCAGCAGGCGCACCATGTGGACTATGGGTGCCCGTCTTTCTGTAAGTGGTTGGAGGGCAGGGTTGTACATCAGACCATCTCCTCTACTGGTTGATTTGTTGAACTCATATGAATTTAAAATTTTCTGTGCTTCCTTTTCCTATCTGCAAAATTAATCTGGTAATATTTCCACCCTTGTAGGAATTCTTTAATTACTTTGTCTACCTAAAACCCAGTGCTGTGCTGTGAGGGAGACAAATGCTGGTAAGCACGAATGGATCACTCTGAGATAGGGATCTAACAGTCTCAGTTTGTGGAGTGTTTTGTTGTGAGTTTTTTTCGCTACCTCTTTGTTAGTAATAAGAAATGTGAACTTACTGGTTTAGTGGCATAATTAAAGATGCTTGTGTTTGAAATTTAACTGCAGTAGGAGATTGAAGAGGTATAGTTTCATTTAAGCGCACGCCTAGATCTAGTCTCCCAGCCAGTAGATTGGATGTTAGCCCAATTATTCCCATTAGCCCCTGGTTTCTGAGCATTGATGTACTACCATGTTCAGAGAATAAAGTTCCGTAAAAGAACCTACCCTCACTGAATTGTAAATGTACTTTTCATTATTGTCATGGCTGCTAAAAATGTGAAGTGCACTGGGGAAGTGCTGAGTTGAGGCACCAGAAGAAGAGGCTGTGATCATGGAAAGGCTGAAACTTCTCCTCTGATCATTTCTGACAGCTCAGAGTGGTTCTTCCACAATTGGAACCACTTGTGCTGTTTATTAATATAATGAAACTTATCCTCCAGCAAAAACAGAACCAAAGGTTGACGCAAGAGTGGAGGGAGAGGCTGAAACCTGATCTGGTTAGGGATCTCTTAAAGATGATGGAAGACTAATAAAATCCAGTCTGCTTCCTACCTCCATTACAACTCCCACTCCCAGTCTGTCTTCACGAGCTAAAGTAGAATAATGGCTCCTTCCAGAGCCAAGCCAAACCCCCCATTCTGCTTGAGTACCAGTATAGCTGAACAGCATTTAACGTTCTTTGGCACCAGGGCCTGGTTTGGTATCTTCCCTAATCTGTGAAATTCGTTCTGTTGATTCCAGTGGGTGCTGGATGAAGCCTCTAAAATGCCTCTTATTTCTTCAGAAGTAGACTTTTTTTTGTGTGTTGGGGGTTTTTTTAATTATTTTGGAGGGCTAAAAAATGTTTCCACAGTACTTAAGAAAAGCTCAGTGTTTGGTACATCTTCGTCATGGAGATAAACATAAGAACAGAAAAATATTCATTTTTCCATTGGCAATGGATTAGAGAAATAGTCAAAACTCTACCTTTAATAGGATTGCTGAACACCAGGAGGGCAATCATGAGATGTGGAGTGAAAAAAATACCCTAATGATTTAAAAAAAGAAAAAAAAAACAACGGAGGTCTCCAGACTTTTCAAGAAGTAGGTAGGAAAGCAGCTAAACAGAACTGTGAGGGTAAGCAGGGCAAAATGTCAGAGTTGATTTAACTCATTACATTTAAGTGGAAAATAAGGGATGAAAGTTTAGTTTAAGAAAAAAATAAGGAAATACCCGAGAATGAGTTTACAAAGTGCAATATTTTCTCTCAAAGCCATAGGGTTAACAGGTTGGTATCCAGCATCTGTGACTGATTAGGGGCATTTGAGATGGCAGGTGGCTTTAGGAAATGGAAACCTTACAGGGCTTTACAAATACTTTCTGTAGTTAGGCAAAGTTATTTGATTTATTCTCACTGGTTCTCGTTGTATTGCCTGGTTTAAAATCTATCAACTTGTCTTAATCCATGTTAATATTTTCTTATAGACACAGTGTTGTGAAAATTCTCCAATCTGATTCTCTAGAGTTACCCTGGAGAATAATAGAGTTACTGGGTTTACACTACCGAGGGCCGTGTTAAGGTGAAGAACATAAATCATGGCATTTAAAAATGCCAGCCAAATCTTTTAGACAGTAATGAGATCGAGAACCAGATCTGATCATATTTGCTCCTGACAATTTTAGGGACCTATAATTCTGCATACTTCCACTATGTGTGGTCATGTTGAAATCATATGTCTGTATTAAGAAGCCAAACCCCCAAAAACTGATAAGCAGGCTTAAAGGGTGCAACAGGGTTGATACACACCACTGCTATGCGCAGTGTCACACAGGCGGAGAATGAGCAGGGAGAGGCAAACTTGCATCTGTTCTTTGCTCTAGTCAGCAGGCCACAAGTTCCTCTGAGGCTGTGCAAGATGCAGGACCACAGAAGAGTTTACAGTACTCCTCTTTTGGTTTGGATGGGAACCAAAACTTATCTCTGGGACGAAATATTTGGAAGAGAGACTCAAGACAGGAAGGCAAACCCTATGGGAAATGGCTGGAGCTGCTTTGCAAATCAAGCCAATATATAACTAGCTCCTTAAAAATGATAACAATAGGTAAAATAGAATTTGCAGCTGCCAGTAGTACAACTATAAGATGATTCAGGGCAGGTGGAGTTAAAAATCTCAGTTAGCTTTCCCAAATAGCATTCCTGGGGAATAACTCAAGGAGCAAATACTGCAGAAGCCTCAGCACAGGTTCGTTATTACTGGAGAAGAAAAAACGGCATTTGGCCAAACCTTTCCAATATCTGATATTGTAAAACCAGTCCTGCAGTGCTGTCTGAGATGTTCTAACCTCGGCACTTGTCCAGTTCCATCTCCAGCTATGGATTGTGTGTGTGTGTTCTTCTGCAGATTTATTTTAAATCACCCTTCCTGAAGCTGTTCGGCATTCTGATTTACAGGATTTTACTAAGCTTCACATAGCCTTTCCTTTTCTTTACTAAGTATGTTTTACTACTTTGTATTTTTTTCCTAAAGAAATAGATTTTATTGGACAGGGGTTCACACATAGCTGCATAATGTTTGTCTTATGGATTTTGTATTAAACCACTTTAACACTTTTGTAGACCTGAGGAACTCAGCAAATACTGTGAGGGAAATGCCCTGAGCTTCATCTTGCATGCTTTGAACTGAGCACGGTGAACTTTGCCTAGTTACCGAGCTGACACGTGAACAATCCATTTGCAATTCAGAGAGAGAGGGAGAGGGCCTGATCCTGCTCTTACCAAAGCCAAAGGAAATCCTGCTGCTGACTGCAGAAAGACCAGCAGCAAAATCGTAATGAGTGTTTAAGATGATATTTCACAAGTACAGTAATGTGACAATCATGATGAAGTGGTGGTTTTTCCAGAGGCAGTGTCTGAATTAACAGGGTTTTTCCAGCTAGCTCTCCTCGAAATGGGTTGCAAGAGGTAAAATAATAAATAAAAAGTCTCTAGGATACTTTCCTGTTGTCAGGATTTTTATTCATTTAATAAATAGCTGTTATATTTTTAAGTCCTTTTTTTTTTTCATCATTGTCATCTTCTCCTTCTTTATTGTAGCATGAGTAATCTAATTTTTCTGCATAGCATGTTGCAGTTTGATAGACAGGTCTCTGAGGGATGCCTTATGTGTCAGCATCAGTGAAAATGACTTCTGAGGTTGGCTCACACCCCCGCGCGAGCGTGGAATCCAAATCACCCCAGAGTTACGCATTCACTTGCCACACGCCTCACTGCTGGATAATGTATTCATTTGCCTCTGGCGAAAAAAAAAAGTGAGATCCTCCATCGCATACTGATGTCATGTGGAAGAAGCCATAATTGGGTCTGGTCACATGTTAAAGGAACTCTAAGCTGCTTTTTGCCGTCTGTGTAGATAAAGTTCATGTCTCTTGATCTGTACCTATAGACGTCACGTACTCCGAGTGCACACAAGGTTTGGAGAACTAGCAATTCAGACACTTATTTCACAAAAAAAAGGAAATGCAAATAGGCTGGAGGCTCCCAGGTCTGTCTTTTTTCCAGAATCCGATCGTAGTGGCAGGAGATTTTTATTTGGCTCCATCACTACTTTGGTTCATCAGTAATAATGACTTGTGCAATTGCATTCCCCACTTTAATCAAGGACAGAGAGTTGAAATTCACAGTTCTAGCAAGAAAGCATTCACAAATCAGCTGCCAATTTTCCTTTTCACAGGCAGATGCAGACAGGGAAAGAGAGATTTTTTTGCTTCAGGTGCATATAAAGCTTTACAGCTTGGCTTTCAAGAGGAGGCTTTGGGACCGAGCTTCCCAAGTTTCATGCCTCATTCCCTCCTCCCAGCAATACACCTTAAATAATTTGGGTCCCAACTATTTCAAATCCTCATGTGACGCCCGCTGAACAGACAGGAAGATTGCCAGTGATTCATCTGTTTCCAATTATGCCCCTAAGAGGACTCCTGCCCTTTCTTCCTGCCTGTAATAGCTGGAGAAGTTACTAGGTCTGCTGGGTCTAGCTGTGGGCTCTGGATGCTCTGCCACTGATTTCTGTGGACTTACTTGGATCATTGCTCTTTGACTCAGTTTCCCCGTCTGTAAATAAGACCTTTAATAAGGGCACAGTCTCTCCAGGGTATGGAAGAGATGCTGAGCACCTGAGATGAATGCTACTACCTGATAATACTGTAATTGCTGGTAATGACACTAGAGCTGAATCTGCAGATAATGAAATAAGGCTGTAATTTCTGATTTCAGTGTCGTCCCACTTCCAGGTAGGGATAATGGAGCTGGGTTTGGAACAAACCCACCACATTCAGTCTTCTTAACCTTCAGTCTGGATAGCTGCAAAGATGAGCAGAAGAATTTTATGCCTAACATTTTAACTTGGCTTGATATACTTCAGAGTAGCATGTAAATAAACGACATTAATTGGAGCACTCTATTCCTGACATATAACCTATTTCTCATTTAGCAGATTTAATTTTGCAGGCTATGTGCATTTTTTCCATGACAATGAAGATGCAAGCAGACATGTCTTTATCATAGAAAGCCACCAACAGCAGAGACTCTTTTTTAAGAGTCCACCACTGCTGCTCTTTTAGAGTAGGAGCCCAAGACAATTCTAGTGTGGGATTAGCCATATATGACATTAGGCATAGTTTTACTAGCACACTTTGTAACTTTTAATCGCCGCTGTATTTCCTGGCAACTCTCAAGTAATAATGTTGGTGGATATCAAATCTTAAGTACGTAAGACTCAATTACAATCTTGCAGAACACAGAGGCTGCTCAAATCCAGTCCAGACTGTGAACTCACAATCCACTATTTACTTAAAGTATATAGAAAGCACTTGACCTCTTCTCAGTGGCATCCATGTGGAAACACTCGACAATAGAGGCCTTCCTTGGTTTTCTTAGGAATCATGTTTTGACATTTTTATCTCCTCTAATCAAGGTCAACAGTCATATACTCCCACTTCTCACCTCACTCTTCCACCAAAATTGCAGGCACTTACCCAGCTCCAGTTACGCTGCATGAAACATACTGGGCCCAATATGCGCATATGCAATTCCAGAGGGGTAAGCAGAGTCACAGAGATTTGGGGCTTTGCTGAACCAAATACTGTGTCTAAGCTTTTGTGTTTATGTGCTCCTGTAGCACAATGAGCAGCAGAGTCTAATAGTCAGAAGAAAACAGGAGGTGGGGGGTAGGATTGCTGCAAATGTAATTCCACTACAAGAACATTTCCTAACCCACAGTGCGTGTTCCCACCCAGTGGGGAAGGTGTGAGAGATTTCTGAAGGAGGATGGCGGAGAGCGAATCGCATGTCCCTTTGCAACACTGTAAGTGCTAATTGCAGGCGGGAAGGAAGGGTGTAACTGGTAGACGTCTAGGAGAAAGCCTGGGGAATACGGCACCAGGACTCATTTTGTTGTTGTCGAAGAAACCCATGAGCGCTTCACATCCCAGCATCCCTGGAAAGATTCACTTCGACACTACTGTGCTTTGTCTCCAGCCCTGGCTGCATCTTTGTGAAAACCCTCGTTGCGCTCAGTGGGGCACCTCTGAGGAATGCTAATGCCCCAGCCTGTCGGGATGGCAGAGGATACCTCCCAACCCACCGTCAAGGCTGAAAGAACACATTCCACTGAATAAGGGGCATGTGGAACTAGATTTATCATTAGAAAGCTCCAGTAGCTTTTCAGAGCAGTATGCATCCTGCTTATTAATTGTCTCTTTTCTACTAAAAAGATTATTCCTTTTTATTATTATTTATTATTGTTGAGTAGGTAGCAGCTATGAATGGTTAACAATGAGAGAGAGATGTTTGTGAAATAAAACTCTGTGTTGGTAGAAGTCACCTTAAATATGTAAAAACAAAATTGGTCCAGGCAGCTGCAGACCTTGGTATTTACTTAGGCTTGTAACCGATGCATTGCACTCTTTCCCTTTAGACTGGCTTGTTCTCATTTCTCACACATAGCAGAATATAATTTCCAGAAAAGAGCAAATTCTGTCCTTTTTTTTTTTTTTAGTTTAAAAAAAAAAGCAGGACAAAACTAACAGGAGTTGTGCCCTATATGAGATTGTCTTGATCCTTTGCAAAGGCAGGTCTGCAAGCCAGATCCTCAGCACCTCCATCAGCACATGCTTCCAGCCTAACTCCTTTACTCGTGCTGAGCTCAGACATGGGTGCAGGATCAGGGCACCTGTTTTCTGTAGAGAATAACAGCCCCAAAACATGATTTCCCCCCTGCCCCATGCTGGTTTTGTAAGTAGCTGGAAATGTCTGTTTGCTTCTAAGGGCGGAGCGGGGCAGCCTGTGCCCTTGTGCAGCCGGTGCAGCACCGTGGGTTCCTCACCCCAGCAGCACGGGGACGGCGTCGGTAGTTTCCTGGCGCCGGAGAGACGTGTCGGAGTGATCTGACAACCTGGAGAGATGGATTTGTCATGTGAAAGTAGAAAGTTATTAGGTCCTGAAATGTTCTCTTGTCGGTGGCAGGGCAGCTACTGCCTCCACGGTGAAGGCACGTGATGGGCCAGCATGGTCCTGCAAAAGGTTTTGTGTTGTCACTTATTGGAGAATAGTGCAATAAAAATCAAGGATGTTTAGCCTGAAAGCTCGGTCACACATGCCACAAGGAAGATTATGTTTAATTAAATATTGAATCCCTTTATGTATTTGTACCGGGCTCTGAATTGCACTCCGTTTCCTTACAACCAAAGGACATTCCCACATCTTCAAAGATTTTACAAATAAGGCTACTTTAGTGTTTTTTTTCCCCTGGAACTGAAATTAGGCTACTTTGGAGCTGGAAACCTGCAACTCTTGAAAATCAGTCTGCCAGCAGAGCGGGCCAGGAAGAGAATAAGTACAGTATCCCAGAATTGAACTACAGGGTGACTTTTTAGTAGCAGACAAACTGTATTATTACTTAGTACCTGCTTTTTTGTTATGTAGGAGGGCTGGGTTACACCTCTTCCATTTAGTTCTGTAACTGACCCTTGCACTTCAGTTACTCCTTGTTTCATTTCTGCAGCACTTTCCTGACTCCGTTTTGGGGAAACCTTCATATTCCTGCCAAAATGCAGTCACTAGGGACTGCTTAGACATCCTCAGACCCCCCTTGGATTTAAACTCCATCTTTTTTGTGAGTATGCTGTGAGTTTTCTTCATTGCTGGGATATGTGTTATCTTGTTCAACTGCATTTAATTTTGCATCAATTTGCACATTCTCATCCTGGGCTGAATCCGTCAAGATTTTCCCATGACACATTTTGCCTCTGCTTTTCCCATGACACATGTTCCTTCTGCTGTGGCTAGATCTACTTTGCAGATTCATCTTTTTTTTGAGAAAAGTGAGGCTGTTTTTCCAGAGTTCAGGTTCTTGCTGTTAGGATTTTCTATGCCTTCACAGATTTGTATTGATGTCAGTTTAGACACAGTCTTTTTCAGTTCAGTGGGGATGAAACTCAAAATCCTTTCTCACTTGAGTCTCAGTTGGCTTGAGCAAAAGGTTGCGGTTTGTGCCATGTCATCTGGTTTGCTGTTGGTTGTTTTGTGCTTTCTTTAAGCCTGTTTCTAGATTCAGAAGGCTAAATTTTAAATACCATCCAAAGACTGGTCATGTGCATAGAGCACTGGGACCTCTTTTCGAAGAACACCTTTGGGCAAGTCACTTGACCTCTCTGTGCCTCAGTTCCCCATGTGTATCAAGAGAAAATAATATTAATGCCAGACAAACTTCCTTCAGATATTGTGAGGATCAGTGCGCGAACAGAGGTGATATTCTTGGGTATTACAGTAATAGGGGTCACAGGAGCTAGATAGAAAAATAAAGCAGAAGCTAGTTAAGACTTTCTCAGCTGCTAAGGATTAGTGTTCATTTTAAAATCTCTGGCTCTTGACAAATTGGGAGAGTTACTAACATGTAGTTTAAAAAAAAAAAAAACAAAACCAGCCTCCCAGCTGAAATGAGGGTGTTAGCAAGTCTAACAGCGCAGCGTAGTGTACTTTACCTCTATCTCGGTGAAAAATCAAAGGCACATTTCCAGCTGTGCCCGTGAGCACTATTTGGTCATTGAACAAAGCAACTGGCACCTCGTATCCAACCTACCGAATGATCACAGCCTGATTCAGGTGCACAAACAAGTGCAGAAATGAGCTCCATGCACAGAACTCATTGTTATTCAATCAAGCCTTTAATTGTAAATGTTTTAAGCAAGGAATTGCCCTGTTTTATGAAAGCGTGCTCAGCATTACTCCACCATGGACATCTGTCATTCAGCAGGCGCCACCCAATAAAAGTGCTTAAAATGTTCTGTTCCTCAATTAAAATATAAACCAGAGCTGTTTAAGGGTTTTTACGAGGTGATTTCTATTTACCTGACAGATTTCCACACTGGAGGAGCACGACGCGGGATTTCAGTTTCTGATCAGAAGCGACAGCTCCACAAAATAGTAAAGCTTCAATTGTTTTAATTTATTTCTTTTTTTTTTTTTAACTTCACAAATAGTAAAATCCCATGAAGAAGAAGGAAATTTGTACACCAGAGAAAAGCTCAGAACTAGGAAGGGTTGTTGCTGATCATGCACGCTGTACTCCCCAAAATGAGCCCAACTGCTTCAGCCCTGAGCTTGTACGCTGAAGGAACAGGGGAACAAGAACAAACCTCTGGAGTCTGCTTCAGCACCTGCTAGCCTCTTCCAGATTTCATCTGGCAAAAGCCAGGAAAAAGGGTGCTCTGCTCTGTTCTGAAACAGCCTCTTATGAAGAGGAATGAAACTATGGCTAGACAAAAATCTCCTATTTTTGCCTGATGAACCACTGCGAGAATGTTCTTATGGTTATTCCATTGCACATGGAGATATCCCCTCCTGTCCTGCCTGACTACGGCTCTGAAGAAAGGCCTTTCTTTTTTCCTCCTGCTACTCAAGCAGGAGTGGACCTTACACTGAAAACAAGCATTTTCACACCCACCACCCCTCTACTTCTGTTTGTTCCAGAGCCTCAGAAACTCACCTTCACTGGCAAGAGAGATGCCACTTGTCAACGGCAGCATGGCTGCTCCAAGCACGTCTCCTCAGGGCTGTAGGAACAAGAGCGCCCACATTAGAGGTGCCACCTTTTGCAGTACCGTTGCTGCTGCAGCAGTAATGATAAAAGGCTCGCTATGCCATTGAGTAGAGGCACGCATGTGTAACCTCACCAGGATTTCCCTGTTACTCACCTGCAGCTTTACTTACCTGTATCGTGTCCCTCTCTGGTGCACCTCCTTGCTGAACCACGTTTGGGAAGCCTCTGCCAGCTCATATGGGAGGCTGGCAAGCAGGGCAACGCTGGTCTGATCTGTCTTCATCCTGAAAGCTGCAAAAAAGCCACTGCTTTGTATAATGGCCTGATCCATGGTCCCCTGTGCTCCATCCTCTGGCAGGCCATCACTTCATCGTACCCAGTCAGCCTCGGGACAGAGGAGGATGGCAGTGTCAGGACGAGAGGGTTGTACCCTTGCAAGACAAAACCTTCAACACCAAACCTTAAACCCAAGCCTTTTGCTTTTGCCAGGTAACAGTAATTTTTGGACAGATTCTCCCTGTATTATATTACCATTAAGCCATTGTGTCACTCTTATTCACACCGGGGTCACAGCTGGTCTCCGGCACTGCGGGCAAGCAAAGGATGGAGCCTGCGGGGCTGCGCCGGGGGAAGCGAAGGTGGGTGGGTTTGCCCCACTCTTCTCCATAGCTGGGTGCCACCCTGCTCCTCCCTGCAGCTGCTTTCAGGAGCCTGCAGCCTCACAGAGCTGCCACATCACGTAACGGCCCTTACAGCAAGGCAAACTGGCAAACTGGGATCCCACATCACACCAGCCTACCCCAGGAAATGCAGCCTTCTCCCAGGAGTTTCAGGTATCCTGTGTTCGTCCTGCCGTGTCTTGCTGAAAACACAAAACTGCCTGCGCCAGAGGTAAAAATAATCGCTGATCCTAAGCCTCGAGTTAGTGAGTCTCTGCTGAGCTGCATCATTATAATCTTCCAGGAGAAATGTTAATTTCCTTTTAAAATTAAGAAGAGAACAAGCAAAGAGCAAGTAAACCCAAGAACAGGTAAACAACCAGCTCCTGGATTTTGCACTGCAGGTACTTGGAGGAGGCTTTCTTCCTTGAAACACACTGCTCAGAAAATGCTAGGAAATCTTATGTTAGTCCTTAACTCAGTCTGTTTTGTAGTTTTTTTTTCCTCTCCAGCAGCAGCATGAGTTAAGGATGAGGCATTAGCCCTCGCTGTGATATACCCACTGTCAGTTCAAGTCAGATTCTTCATGTTATTTATACGTACCCTTTTGTAAGCGTATCGATTACACAAGTGAGTTCTCGAGTGCTCGGGCACTCAATACAGCCACACAATGGAGGAAAACTCCAGGTTAACATAGAATTACACGTGTGGTGAACATACCAGGGGACAAGAATAAATAGTGACACGTACAAATCAAAGCCACGTCTTAAGAGCTTTCTGTTTTGTTGCAAGGCAGTGCTTCACGCTATTAAAAATAAAACCAGCATTTTAATTTCCAAGGTGTAGCAACCAAAGTTTGTCAGACCTATTCTTAGGCATGGCAGAATTGCCATCTTCAGGCCACTTTTGAACACACCAGATTATTCCACGATAATCCAAAATCCAGTGCAAGCTCCTCCCTCCCCTCTGTTGGTTTTACCCTCTGCATTATGAATGCTGTGGATAAGGACTGCCTGTTTCACAGGGGGCTTGGTATCACAGAAAGCTGGTTGTTGATCTCTGGATGCCTGCAGGCCAGCATCTGTGCTACAAGTTACCCCTCTTAAAAAAAAAATAAAAAAAAAGACAAGTGGATAAAACTGATACAAGCATCTGTAACAAGCTAATTGGACCCTTGTGGGCAACATAGCAGATACAAAATTAAAACAAACAAAACATCTCGTCATACAACTGTACTTTCAGGACCATTATCACAAAAGGATCCGTCTGGATTTTTATTTTAGTTTTGTTTCGTTTAAAAGGACCTAATTATGGCCAGAGCTGGAGTATCACAAGTCTGTTTTCATCTATAAAGAAAGGATATTTTGCCTCTGAACCTGAGAAATTGTTAGAAGTTGGTAATTAGTATGACTTGTTAATAGAGTTTGGCTGTGATTAAGCTGTGATTGAGTGTGAGTTTGGTTCGTGTCAGTGCGAATGCCTGTAAGGTTGAGAGATGTTTAATGAGACACCTGTTGTCAGCAGCACCCGGTGGGCTTTGTCGCGCCTGATTGGAATTTGTACCACAGAGCAGGAGCGGCAGCACGCCGAAACGCAGCAGTGGGTGAGCACCCGAGGCCACGCAATGCTGGCCGATGGCTCGGCGGCAGCGTGAAAGGGCCCGAGTGTGACGGAGGGTCAGACCCACCGGGTACATCTGCCCAGTTGCCAAGGGCTGCCCCTTGGTGAGATCAGGCTTGTGCCCTTCAGCACGGCCACAGCCTGCGCTCCAATGCAGCGGGGACGGGCCGTGGCCGACGGCTCGAGGTGTTTGGTATGGGTACGTCATCCACATCGGCGGCCGTGCAATTACATCTGACCTGGGGAGTGCAACAGGCAAAAAATGTTGACATCTTAATTTAGTCACTACGGGATATTGGCCTGTGCCACCGTGCGATGGTGGATCTTTGGGAGAAGGCAAGAGAGGGAATGCGGCCAGGCAGATTTAAGGCCTCCTCTCTAAATATCCATCCCTTGGGTAGTCAGCAATACTGGGGCTCTTTAAAATGTGACGTTGATGGAGAAAGGTTCTGCGCAGCACAGCCCTTGTTCATCCTTTCCCTTGGGCATCATCCTCAAAGAAAAATGTCCCACTGAGTGACCTCAATACCTCCCAGGCTTTGAACAGAGAAAGTTTCATTCACAGACTGCATTATTGTCTCAAAAGTCAGCATAATTTTCCACGTGGCTCCATGTAACCACTCTCCACACCAAAATCCAGGCCTAAATTTGTGTATTTGGACTGCATACATAAAATATTATTTCCCCCAAAATGTCTATTAAACATGTTCAAGTGGCTGCTACTTAAAAAATACCTGGGTTTTACAGGCACAAAGCCCAAGAAGCTGGAGGCAATCAAGCTGGCCACTGTCACAGTCTCTTAATATCTGAGAAATGCCTTAGCAGGAAACAAGAGCAGAAACATTTTGGCTGGTGTAATGGCGTAATGTCCCTCAGGAAGGAGCCATTCGCTTTGTGATGAATCTGAGCAACCACTGGATGGCATTGCTCTACACAAATGTACCTGCGAGCGCAAGCGGCTGAGCGAGAGCAGGCTGCTGTGCCAAGGAGATTAATTCAGACCCGAGAGGCTCAGGCCACTGTGACCTTACCAATCCTTTAAATAATATTCAGACTTCTCTTAGCTGTCTGGCTGTGAGCTCCGGGCACAGAGCTTGGTCAGAGCAAACAAAGTCGACATCCCGAAGCAAACCTATTACTAGGCTGAGTGCATTCTTCTTTCATTTTACATTAGATCGAATATTCAGCGAGTTTTTGATGGTTTTCCTTCTCATGAGATGGGAAAAAGAATCATTTGTAGTTTATGACCATATCAAACTATCGCAGGGCAAGCGCACCCGGCGAGTGGGCGAGGACTCGACTGAAGCCCTGATCCTGCAGATGTGCTGGCCAGCCAGCTCAGCTACCAGGGCCCGGGGCTCACATGGTGGGAGTCAGCTAAGGCTGTTTCGCTGAGCAGGTTATTTTAGCAAAACTAAAGAAGAAAAAAAAAAAAAAGGTGTCCAGCATGTTCTGCTTTGCTGTGGGCTCCAGAGTATCAAGACCAGGATATTATCCCAAGTGCGGTGCCTTGCCGTGTGACAGCAGCCTCTCAGCACGCGTTAATACAACTTTGCCTTCTGCTACATCACTTATTGATAAGGAATCAGCTGGTGGCCAAATAACCTGATGTTCATATTTTGCCCCAGGGGTCTGTGTTTCTTTCATTAACGACGCTCTGCGTTGGTCTAGTTCTTTTAACGACTACATCTGGCCAAGCCTATCTGAAAATGTCATTGGCCCAGTTCATGCCCAAAAGGAATCTGCTGATGGCTTTGGAGCAGCCCCACAGAAGGTGTGTCTGAAGGGGAATACAGTATTTGTGAGGGTCAAGTTTGAAGTCAATTGACAGTCATAGCCAGCACATGTATTTTCAAATTAGGATATGACTTATCATCAAGTGAGTACTTGTATATTGACTGTTAGGTAAAACTATTCTGGGCATAGATTTCCTATTAGTATCGCCCCAGTTTTGACTGGTCTAATAAATTTAATAATCATAGTCAATTAGATAACTGCAGTTACACTGGGTGTAAAATTAGATCAACAGTTCAAGTCCTGCAAAAGCCCCTACACTCCCAGTTCTCAGTTCTGTACTCAAACCTCTATATCGCACTCAGTTGCCTTTTTAAGTACCGGAGAGGTAGGATGAGTGTATTGCTTTATAAAAGAAACGTTACATTTCTTTTATGACCCCATTTGTCTCCTTTTTCTGGACCTACTTCCTAATCCAAACAACAAGAGAACTGTATCCATCTTGATCTGCTCAGCAGTCTGCCGGTAAATGATTTCTACTGTCAGAAACGCTTGGGCTCGGTGGAAAATTAAGGTTATATCAGCAGTGGGCTGCTCAGGTCCCACTTCTGGTGGCCACCACTCTGCTGCAGTAACTCCAAGAGGAGGCCAGGACAACTGGTGTTGATTAACTGCTTACTGTCTCCTGTTAGGAACCACTGCTCAAGGTTTCTTGTATCACCCATGGAGGGACCTCTACGAAGCGACGCCAGCCTTAAGTGGGCTCAGTGGTTTCAGTCTCTTTCCATTGACTTTAGAGGAAAAGGCAATTTGTTGCCAACTTCAGCACCTCAGGGCTGTGTTTGAACACAGGCGGGATAAATCTGAATATCTGCATTTATTTAACAGTCAAGCAGCATAAAAACTAAAAAGAAGGGTGCTTCCTATTGCTCCTCCATTGCACAACAGGCTGTCCTGTTGGACCCAGCATTCAAGAGGGATGGCAGAAATCCCAACCGGGGTGCCCACTGCTGTGCTGGCTGTTTTAGGGCAGATCTGTACAGGCAATCAGCTCAGCACGCAAATTTGCCCTGGATCTTTCTAGAGTCAGGGCAACTCTCCAGACCTCCAAAAAGTCAAGGTGACCTTGGAAACTGCAGGGCAGTCCAGAATGCTGGCAGGCAAAGGGAATTCAGAGAAATGAAATTCTAGACTAATTCCAACCCATTACAAAACTCTCAGGAAAAATGAACTGTATCTGCTGAAGTGGCTCGTTCTGTTCAGCAGCACAATGTAATGGAGGATCTGTCACTGTCAGCGCTGCTCTTGTCTCGCTGAAAGCCACAGTGCCTTTCACAACCACTAAATGAAAATTCAAGCCAGCTGTCCCACCTGCCGGAGCAGTTTCTATTCTGAGCTCTGGTGTGCTGTAGGTATTGTGCTTATTGATTAGCTGTGGCTTATTGTCCCTTGACATTGTTAGGGAATATTCTCCTGGTTATAATCGCTAGAACTCATACAGGCAGGACATTTCAAACCCGGCTGCAGCAGCCCAGGAGGGGCTATGGTAGGCTGTGGCTACCTGTCTAGGTCAGACTATGGTGGGATTGGTACAAAATGAAAAGGAAGCTAAAAAAGGAATGTTTTGAGAAGACACCCAAGTCAGAAAAGACTGGGGGCCTCCCTGACTCTAGCTGTCAATAAGGTGTTAGATGATAGGGGAAGATTAACACCCTTTAGCAATGACACAGCTGTTCCACTGAAGGTGATAACACGCGATCAGGGGAGGGAAGAGTCTAGCGTGGAATAATGAACAGAGCAAGCGAATAGTAGCAAAAGGGAAGTTTTTAGCCCAAGAAGCTGAAAAAGCCTCTTCAAGCTGATTATTTTAGTGGATATAAGTAAGTATAAAAAACCCCAGAGCCTCACGTTAGGTCTGCAAAACAAGCTCAAATATTTACCCCTCTTTTTAAAGTCAGACTGGCTCCTAGGAAGGAGAAAAATAGTGATAATGTAGAGAATAAAGTCTCTTATCTGCCTTGGCAGTGAGCGTGCAGCTAAACACAAAAATCCTTACCCTGAAGACGGCATGTAGCACTGAATCTCCTCATCTGAAAGCACAGTAAGTTGTGATAAGACTAGGTTTGGGAAGGCAATAGATTTAATAATGGAAAGAACCTAGTATTTTGTCCACTCTTGTCTTTCGTGGAAAGGAATCAGAACAATGAGTTTCTCCCTCTATTGCTAATGGCTAAAGGTAGAACTTAGTGTTTTGATATGCCTTCAGCTTTTCTGCTGACCTGACTGAGCTTGTCCAATGCATCAGGAACCTCCAGGTCAGTTAAACAGCAAAGATTTCTGCTGGGGCCTGTAAGACATCAGGATGCTTAATACAAAGTTAAACATGGGAATTAGATGATGCTGGTCAAGGGTGCAGTTTCACAGTCAGCTTAAGCAGATGTGAGGCCAAGTTGCCACCACCGCTATCTTTCTGCTCACTTCTGTGTATGAACAGCATTTCTTCAGCCATGTGGCCCATTCCATGATTAGATTTTGGTTGGTCTTGAGCAAGATGGGGGTGTCTAGCTGAGAGATGGAGGAGAAAATGGGATCACCCCTTAAAATGGGATCACCCCAAGCACAAATACAGGCTGGTCGATGAGTGGATTGAGAGTAGCCTTGAGGAGAAGGACTTGGGGGGTGTTGGTTGATGAGAAGCTCGACATGACCCAGCAATGTATGTTTGCAGCCCAGAAAGCCAACTGTATCCCAGGCTGCATCAGAAGCATAACCAGCAGGTCGAGGGAGGGGATTCTGCCCCTCTACTCCACTCTGGTGAGACCCCACCTGCAGTACTGTGTTCAGCTCTGGGGCCCCCAACATAAGAAGGACATGGACCTGCTGGAGTGAGTCCAGACAAGGGCCACAAAGATGATCAGAGGGCTGGAGCACCTCTCCAATGAGGACGGGCTGATACAGTTGGGTTTGTTCAGCCTGGAGAAGAGAAGGCTCTGAGGAAACCTTATAGCAGCCTTCCAGTACCTAAAGGGGACCTGCAGGAAAGCTGGAGAGGGACGTTTTTACAAGAGCATGTAGTGACAGGGCAAGGGGTAATGGCTTTAAATGGAAAGAGGGTAGATTTAGATTAGATGTAAGGAAGAAGTTCTTTACTGTGAGGGTGGTGAGGCACTGGAACAGGTTGCCCAGAGAAGTTGTGGATGCCCCATCCCTGGAAGTGTTCAAGGCCAGGTTGGATGGGGTTTTGAGCAACCTGGTCTAGTGGAAGGTGTCCCTGCCCATGGCAGGGGGATTCCAACCCAAACCATTCTATGATTCTATGATTCTATGAAAATGCAGCAGAGGCTTAAGCTGATCATGAACTGTACCATGAAGAAAACAGTCTTCACAGGCAGTGCTTGGCAGTGTCTAACAGCCATTCTCTGCCTATGTGCAGAGAGAATCCAAATCCCATGGTGCTCACTGAGAGAGGGAACATTTTAGTTGATCTCTACCAAGTGCTTCAGAGCCCTGAATTCCTGCTGGGTAGGAACTGAGAACTGCCTATCTATCCTCTACAGGAGTCACGGACCCACTAGCCCTTTGCCACCTCACTGCCCGCTCCCCATCTCATCGATTACACACAACCCACCAGAAAAAGAGGTTACTTTTACCCCCCACACCCCTAATGGTGGCAGGTCCTGTTCCTCCCTGCCAGACACGGGCCGGTCACCCACCTCCTCTCAGACTCGCCCTGTGGGGGCATCCCCCCTCCCTCCACGTCCCTTTTCACTCTAAGCTGCTCCACGGCCATCCCGCATGAGCCATTTCTAGGAATAAAGTGAGACAGGCCATGCCACCAGCTCGCAGGGAAGCGACAACAGCTACATCTGTTCACTTTCCTCGGTGCTCAGGAGCTGTGACATTGGTATCGGTACAGCCTGAAACAGAACAGGCAGGAGCTCCAGGGAAGAGGAGAGGGTCTGGATGGAAACAATAACAACCGCAGGGACACCACCGGCACCAGCGGGAGCAAAAATGTTGCTTTACCACTTCTGAGTGCAGCAGAGCATATGGACAGTCTGGGACTGTTGTCAGCAGCCCAGAATGGGGTAGCTCTGTTCTGGCAAATTCAATTTTTTGTCTTTATGACCAAAGAATAGTTGCATGTTGGAAGCTCTGTAGTTGCTAGGGGAAGAGCCATTAATATGTTGGCAACTGAAAAGTCAGCCAAAGCAAATGCTGAGATAAAATTACTTTTTCCCACTTCTGTTTCACCCCGAGTGTGTCATCCAGTGTGTTTGCTCAGGGTACCTAATGCGCACTGTGCTGTGCTAACTTTTTTGTCCTTTTTGATTTTATTTTTCACCTTTAACAACCACGACTCCAAAGAATAATATAAATCTGACAGCCTAGAAAGACTTCTTACATGATAAATCCCTGCTTACTGGCACAGTAAGACTGCAGACTTTTTCTCCTGTAAAAAACTTTTCTCTAATAGCCTGAAAAGTAAGAATAGCAAATAAAATAATAGTGGTGGTAATCGTGAGATTCTGCTGCTAAATCAAAGCATGAGAATGGGAATACACCCACTGGAGGGAAATCCTACAGAATAATTAATAATTTGGTGATGGGGCTCAGGGGTGCTACCTGGTTCCCAGCACACAAAAGGCTGACATGCCTCTCTCTGCCCAACCCTTGGCGTAACTTTGTGCATAATCTCATTCTAGAATAGCAATGCTTTTTTTCCCCACTGTAGGTTCACCCCACTGGGGCAGTGAGTGGCTTCCCAGGTAAGGCTCATCTCCCCTTCTACACTTGCAGCCTGTTTCTCCAAACAGGTGACAAGCCCAATTCTGGAGATGTTTAATTGAAAGCAGAACAAAATATTCTTATTCCAAAATAAATAGAGTCTGATAAATGTCCTGATTACAGAACTGAGTTCACAAAGCAATGGAGAGAATACAAGGTTAGCACCTCCTAAGCATCCCTCCCTCCCTCCAGCTCAGTGCCCATCCATAAATAACAGTGAAACTATACAGAGAAGATGAGATTTTTTTTTTTTTCAAAAGCCCTCAGTTTTAAAGCAACTGTTCCCAATTCCCTCCAGTAATTCCCCAGACACATCCCCTTTACCCTGCTACACATGAGTATGGCTCCAAACCATTCTGCTTTGCCTGTTTGTTTGCCCTAACCCACACCACTTACAGCTAGTTTCAAAACTGGGAAACAATACAAAGCTGCATTTTGTATGATCATGCAATACCCTGCAAACACAAGTATTCATTAAAAAAATAGTCTAGGTGCTATGAGTGCCAGCTTCTGACTCTGCTGTGATACAGGCACATTTTTTCTTCCACCAGAGGATTTTTTTTTTCATCATGAGACACCGAACAAAAGTCATGAGCAGTTCCTCTGATCAAAAGAAATCTCTGCTAGAATCTGCGGCTTGTTCACCCCATCCCTTCATGCCAGCCACTGTTCATTTCACTGAATGTTCGCTCTGCTCTACAGTTGGCTCTTGAGAAAGTCAGAGCAAATTCTGCACTGTACAGTAATACATTGAGAACAAATCTGTTGTTTCTATCAGTGGAAAAGGAATTTAACTATTCCTGGGATAAGGAAACCTTGTACACAGCGGTTAGCAGTGCTGGGATCTGTTAATATTTTGCCCATACTACCAGTACCTGGCCTTGTTCTGGTGCTAATCAGTGCTGTAAATAGAAACAGTATTAATTTTAAAAATGCTCTGCCTTTATTTACAGATCAATTACATTCTGAAAAAATAATTAGTAACCAGTATGTCACAACCAGTTTGAAAGCCTTCTCAATCCCAAGCTCATTTTCTCCACAGACCGTGTGACTATTCATTTAAACACAGGGTCAGAGTAGGACCTCAGTTGCAGTGCTGCACCACCACCTGTATCTGCTCCCCGACACCCTCAGCATCGCTGAACACACCTAGTGACGTCCGTCTGCTTCATATGCAGATACTCTGCAATAAATAACTAGCCACTTAATTATAGGTAAAGTATTAAATCAGTCTACCCTGGAAGTGTAGGAGGTGAGTTTTGTGAAGACAGGAACAGCATTTACTGAATGCACTTTGGATAACTTCAGTCAAACCATGAACTAGCGTTCTTCAGGTTGAGAGATCTACAGAAAAATGCATCTCTGGTTTACATGAGACTTGGCTATTTTTTCCATTGGCTTCCATGCTAATTTGGAACAAACCCAAGCATTTTGACCTTTTCCATTGCAGAGAATGCGACTGTGTCTCCAAGGCAGTGGGAACCATGAAATCAGGAGCTGGAATACAAGATTGTGGCTTCTTTTTCGAAAACTGAGTAAGAGGCTGGAACCTCAAAGCTCCAGAAGAGCCAGGAATCCTGCTGCCCTCACAGCTCACTGACTTCCAACATACAGATTTGTGAAGGAAAAAGCCCTGCTGTGGAAGTCCCTGATGAGCGTGAAAGTCTCATGTTGTAAGCTCCCAGCTGACCATCTACAGCTCCTGAACAGAAGCCATAAGTCTCGTGAAACCAAATGTCCACTCAAGTCTTTCCACTACAGGGAAAAAAAAAAAAGGCAGCTTGGGATTCAATGCTCCCAAATCTTCCCAACTCGGGGCTTCTCCCTGGCTTGGGAGATGCACTGCAAAGGAAACAACAGCCAATGAGGCCGGTGGGTCCCACTACCTCCCCAAGCAGCTGCGATAAAGTCAGCTAATTGGTAGGAAAAAGCAGATTCTCTTGTAACTTGGTCAGCATCTGACCCATCAATTTTCTTTAATGGAAAACTGTTCCTTAAGGGAATTGCATCAGCTCTATTCACAAGCATCATGATAACCACAAGGGTAACTATGTGCTTTATATGATGTTTGGGCATAAAATTCCATGTCCTTCACTAGAGAAGAAATAAATCATTATCCAAATATCACACATGGTAAAACCGAGGCACCAAGAGGTGAAGTTCCCTAACCAGTGTTGTTCAGAAATTCCCTGGTCAAGCTGGGTGTCAGCTCTCCTGATTTCTGCTCTTTTAGGACAGGCTGTGTTTCCATGTCATCACTGCACACAGGCAGCCACAGTGGCAAAAGACCATGGACTCGTCTTTCTCACCTCTTGAATATTCAGTATCAATGCTCAAATATGGCTTCAAACGCTTTAAATGTTCTGAACTTTTTATTTAAATAAAGTGTGCTCTTCAAGGTGAGGGAAGTGTGAGACCCTTACACTCTGTCTGGAAAAAAACTGTAATTTTTTTGAAGAAAATAGCCCTCATTAATTCAAATGGAATAATTGAAACGCTGTTAATAGCTATTAGTCTGGTGATGAGAAGACCCTACTTAATGAGGCTAAAGGATAAAAGAGGAAACAATGTGAATTCCTTGAGATGAGCTCCCTCTCTCACAGCACACCCCCTCCAAAACCTCCTCCTCAACTCGACGGCTGCCCGGCTGACTTTAAACTGCCAACACCGACAAAAAGGGGATGTTGCATCTTTTATAAACAGCCTTTTGTTTGCTGCTCTGACACCTGCAAAAAGCAAAATTGTTATTTTCTTGCTGCTTGTTGCTAGTTTGATGCCCGCTCTGGGGCCCTACATCAGAGACACTGTTCAAAATAGGTTGCAGGGGTCCGTTTCCGTGCTGTCTGCCGATGGTGCTGCCTGAAGGAAAACCATGGAAACGGAGTCTGACAGGCTCGCGGGGACCCACGGCTGCCAGAGCCGCTGCCTTTGAGCGCCTGATGAAGACATCACAGAGCAAACACAACATTAAAACACTGCTGGCTGCTTTGCATCACTTAGAATGCAAATCTCTTTGTTCTGCTCGGCCCTTGCATTTGGTAGCTGAGGAATCTCTGCCGTCATCTAGTAGCATGGATTTGACAACCTTTTTTGCCTCCCTGTATACAGCCGCCCGCCCCCCAAAAAAAATCATTTGTTGCGGGAGGGAGGCTTGCGTGGGGATGTACGTGTGAAACGGTCCCAGCTTTTTTCAGTTCCTGGGATTCCTACACACAAATTAAATGCCCGTCTTGCAGAGCAGAATGGGCTGGGTTGCTTTGTTGTTCCCTGTGCATTATTTGACTTGGATTCATTTACATGGCAACTCACAGGGGTAAATTTTATGTCATCTTTATGTTGCAGGTTAAAACACAAAAGTAATCCTTTATTTGAGCAGCACGTCCCTTCCAACACTTCAAGCCATACAGATGAAAACAGAGGGGAAAACCCCCAGACCCTCCCACTCCCATAATTACAGTTCTATAACTTTTTGTGCTAAATTTGAGCTGTGCGGTTCTTAATTCCCCTCTCTTTGTAAGAAGCCTGTATTTTAGTTGCAGTTTCTGATTGCCTTGGTCAAGGTCAAAACTTGGAAAAGACCCATGCCTTGGTGCTCAGATGTGCCATTTCAGTAGCTCCTGACATGCTGTGCTAAATGTAGGGCAGCCGGGAAGGCTTTTGTGCTGATTCGAGAAACCCTGATGAACATCTGCTGAAGGAAGGAGCTGGTGGAGGACAGCAAACAAACTGACTGTCCTCTCAGAAGCTGTAATTTATCATTTCGTTCTTCCTACGCTGCCTAACTCACACATTACTCAGGCTGGGAGAGGGCTATGGTTGCTAAACCAGCAGCAATACCCAACTGCAGGCTACACCTTGCAATTAGGAAATTATTTAAGTACATGTTTAAATCCACCTCTACCAAGATCCAGTAAGACTTAAATGGGCATTTAGGTTAAGACCATTCTCAAAGACTTTCCTAAAAGTACAGCTAGGGGCCTTATCCAAATAGTTTCTCAGTAAGCTTTGGGAAGGTTGTGCTCAAGGGCCCTGGGAAGCCACCCGTGACTAGTCCCTGTCCGGACTGGAGGACTTGGCGGTGGATGAGCCATCTTCATGGACGTACCTTAGGGTTGCAGCAAAATGAAGCTACTGCCTCCCGCCCAGGTCTCTTCCTAATAAAGCTGGTGGCCCCTGGGAATAATCGATAGAAAGGCCACGGTTTTGCCACCCTCATTTTTAGCAGGATCAGTTCTACAACTGGGAACACAGGACAGATCCAAGGCTAAAGACATTTCCAAGTCATGGCCAAGTCCTTTTCCTTTCCTTGCCACTGCCACAGTGGGTATTGGTCTATGTCATCTGCAGGTCCATCAAAATCAGGCATCTTCATACAAAGCCACGGAAGAGCAGTCTGCCTAGACAAGGCTAGTAAGCAACTGTTTTCTGCTTGCAGTACTGGCCCCAAGCTGCTTAGAGTCTCTTTTCCAGCTACAGCCTGGGAAAAGATATGCTTTACAGCATGGGTTAGCTGTGTCTGCAGAAACTATTATTTGTGGGTGAAATCAGCGTGCATTTATTGGAAAATGTGGCTATAAATCTCCATGCAAGTGTTGAGGAGATGTCACACAGTATTTTGGCAGTCGCCAAGGAGATCCAGGTGCTCTCTTTTCTCTCTGCTTCCTATGCTCCTTTGGGTTATGCAAGTCTTTCTCCTTTTACACTCCTTCCCACCCTTCTTTCTTTTCAGGCTGACTCCTGGAAAGACCTTCCATTTTCTTATGGACTCATTGACTCTGCTTTCCTGATGCAAAGCCCTCTGCAAGACCTTGCAGAAGTGACATCAAAAAAATCACCATTTTGAGGCCACGTTTTTTTTCCTGCCTATTGATGTCCTCTGAGTTTGAATTGCAGTGTTTAGTTTTGACTGTGAGGCAAAGTCAGAGGTTTCCTGACTAACCCAAAGTCAGGTCAGGAAAGAAGAATGAAAACCAGAAAGGCACCCCAGAATGTCTCAGCAGAAGACAATGAAATTTCTGTGTCAAAAAGAGGGCAAAACAGGATGTGGGACTTGCATGACAAATCTTGTAGACAGTTTTTTTTTTTTTTTTCCTCTTCCTTTCTCTCACAGTGGGACAAATTCCACTTTTATTTCAGTTCATCTGTGAAACATGAGGAGCCAGCTGAGCGTAGCGTTGGTTCAGAATGAGGGCAGCTGACAAGGGAAAGGTAAAAGGAACTTGCAACTGCTGCAGTTCTCTCCAAGAAATGATTTCAACAAGAAAAACCCTCAAATTAATTTCCAAAGGATAGGGGAAGGCACTAGGACATCATCTAACATTCCCTGACATAGCAGACTCCAGGGTGTAATTAATGCAATGATGTAATTAATTAATGTAATTAATGTAATGATGGTAATGTCCTCTGGTGCTTGCTTCCGAAAGATTGCAAACAAGAAGGCAGCTCTAAGAGACTAGGAGCAGAGTTAATGGTCAGGACATGGGTGCAGGTGGAAAAGCAGGACATGGAAGAGCAGCTTGGCTAGAAAAAGGTTGGGACCAACTGCTTTAGCTCACACATAAGGGTATTTTGGGAGATTTTGGGGGTTTAGGTGTGTTGGAGACCACTTTGTGTTACTTTTGATTTAGGGACCCTGATCCCCAGAGTAAAGCCCGCATTTCATGCACAAGGTAATTCCCAAATGTTTCCTTATTCTCAAAGACTTTTGAAATTAATCTTCAAGGCAAGCTGTAAAAGACTAGTTCATCAACAACATGTGACACTTCCCATGGAGCACCCTGCTTCTCTCCAGCTGCGCCTCCTTATGCCTGAAACCCTAGTTCTGTTTCTCCATCTCCTTAACATGGAGAGGTACGATGGCACAAGGCATTTCCCAGGGAACTGTCCCCACGAATAGTGACACTGCTCAAGTGGAGCCTGAATCCCATCAGTGGGAAAGAACCCTCCCAGCCAGACAGCAGCACTGATCAGAGAGTTTGGGACTCCCAATATGTTACAATTTGCAAGTCTACAGCTATTAGACAGAGAGGGATATTCAGAAACAGCCTAATTAGTTGCATTTTCTTTTCTAACCTCAGTCAAAAACCAGTCAGACTGTGCTTTAGATTTTGACATCCTATTAAATGCAGAACACAGGCCAATAGCTTTCATTTTCCCTTGTGATGCTACAGACTCTTGTTTTTATAGTTTGACAGAGAGACATAATTAGGCCTCAAAAAGGACAAGTCTAGACTATTAGTTCCCCACAGAGGCTCCCTGGAAAATCAGAACCCACAATTATTCGCCACTTTCCCACCGAGGCAAATTTGAGGATATCTGCCCTCCTGCCTCAGATCACAACCTTTAAGCCTGTGACTTTACAGTCACACTTGAAGGGCACAAGGGAAAAGACAGGGAAGGATGACGCCGGTGTTGGACTTTCCAAAGAGACAAGAGCAAGTTAAGGACAATATATGGCATTGCTAATGCTATAGGTGTGAGCGCTTTTCAGTCCCGCAGCCAGAGCATCAAAGAGATTTATTGCTGTATTCCTGCGCCCTTCATTGCTGCCCAACAGAACTGGGCTTCAAAAAAAAAGGTTACACCTTTTCATCTCCATCACACGTAAAACGAACCAGACACAAACCAGCAGACTGAGCATGATTCCTTTCCTGGTAGCACAGCAGCCATCATCAGAGCAAGGCATTTAGTGACACTTGTTCACTGGGGTCCTTGCCCATTCTCCTCCTCTGCTCCTGAGTTACCTGCAGCTTCATTTTTTGTTTCTCAACAACCAGGAAGCAGATTCACTCTCTGGCTACTACAGTCTTTCCCTCACAAGCAATTCCTTAGTCTTTCTTTGCCAAGTGGTACATACCAGCTCCCCCTTGCTCTTAGTTCCCAAGTGCTTGGATGGTTTCTGTACCTTTCCTGTTGAGCTTCAACCTTGGACACACCTGATTCAAATTCAAACAGCCTCAATGTGAGCACAGAGCACTGGTCCTTTGTTTTTGCAATAGCATCATATTTCAGATGCATCTTCAGTTTATAATCCCCAGTAATCCTCAAATCCTGCTGTGCCTAGCCAGCAGTCCCTAATTCTATGTAAACCATTCTACAGCTGTCTTTATTACATCACATGTTACTGTTTTCAAGCCATTTCCCCAATCTATCAGCATTGCATTGAATTTTAATCCTGTCTTCCAAAGTGTTACTCAAACATTGCCTGGGAATTCGACTCACAAGGAGCATCAACTCCTGTTCCCTCTTGCCACCCACTTCCCATCACTAGCCCTGGTGCATGGTCTGTTCCTGTGCCAGGGACGTGCAGTGCAGAATATGCTGATGGTGCTTTTTTTTTGTTGCAGCATTGTCCTTTCCTTGTGAGATGTCAAAGCTACTCAAGACTATTTTGCCCCATGGAAAACCCTGGATGCTTGATACTGCAGAAATTCTGGGCAGAGCTTATTTTTCTCTCGACAAGTGCAAGAAAATGCTTTCCCTTTCTAATAAGCAAGGTTTATTCCTCACTTTGGCCACGGGTTATCACATCCCTACTAGGCTGCAACAGAAACAGAAGCTCTCCATCACCCAGGGGTGTACGGTTGCTAAATGTCCTCATTGCTGACACTGGTGCCTTTTCCAGACTGAAAGGGCATCGGTCGTGGAGAGCTGTGCAAATGCCAACTGCTGCATGGTGCCCTGTAAGCACTCAATTAGACCAGCCACTGGTGCTCAGCCTCTCAATCACTTGGTGGAAGTAAGACGCTTACACGATCCCTCTGCCTACAAGGCCTTGAAATCTTTAGGGGGCCTGGCTTTGCCGCCTGGTTTTCCATTGACAGGCTGATAGAGACATCACAAATCTCCCCAAAGGCCAGTCACTAGGCTTCTTTCAACATCAAAGGGTGTCAATGTTCACTCTGCCTCAGAGCCTGGGGCAATATAAATCACACGTGAATATGTGAACTGAGCGTTTGAGGTTAAATTCTCTTTGTATGTACAAATATTTCTCCTTGGGTAACTGATACTATTGTGTTGTTTTCCCATCAACATCAAGTATTTTCTATAAATCATAATATCAAGTATTTTCTATAAATCATAATGTTCTAATGGAAAACAAAGCTTTATAGGTGAAAAAAAAAATAAAGGATGAACTATTGTGTTGTGGGAAGAATTAACTGATTTTAAATGTACACTGTCATTTTCTTGGAAGAAAAGTCAGTAAACTGCTGGGTTTTTTGTTGGGCTCTTTCATTGTCCATAGCTACATTCATGTTCTCTTGGACCAAATTGAGTCTCCAGTCACAGGGATGCGTACCACCTTCCCTGGACCATCTCTGGCGTCTTTCTTCCCAAAAGCGCTTGACCCCCGGCCAGGCTCACGACTGCCCATGGAACACCTGCTCCCTGCGCTGCTCCGGTCGGCACGTGGTGCCAGCCGGGCTGCACAGATGCCGTCTCCTGGCTCAGGTCATCAGCTGGAGAAGGCGAAACGCCTGGGTGGTGGCTGTTCGGAGAGTCTGATTCACCCTGACTGGCACAGTTGTGGCACCTCTGCTGGGGGTCTCCACCACCTCCAAACAGGAGACAGGACAGCTGGGGCTGTCAGTAAATTACACTGCACAAAGACAGCTCTCGTGCCTGCCTAGCCTTCTGCAGGCAGGGCCCTGGCAGGAGCTCCCGTGTCAGTGCTACTTCAGCACATTTGCACGATGCCTGCGCTGCTGCCAACTGGCCCTGCCTGCTCCCAGCAGCAGTTGCAAGCACCTGATGCTGCTGCGGAGAGAATCTGGTCCAGCATCTTGCAGAGTATTCAACAGATCATCCTGTGGGATAGAGTGCCATGTCCCCAGGGGTTGTGCTGTTCCCGGGAAAGAAAAGGCTACTAAATTCAGGCCATTGGCCACTCAATAGACTTGCTCAGCTCCAAGTCTCCTTGCATCTCACCTGCACTCTCAGCAGCTGGTTACATCCCCCTGGTTCGACAGGGCAGGGAGGGAAGCAGATGGCAGCTCGGCAGCCTCTGCATCCTCCTGCAGAGCACACAGCACGCCCTCCCCACCGCGACTGCTGTTCTTCACACCAGAGAGGGATTTTTCCCTTGGGCAGCCACCCAGCCTGCCTCCAAGGCTTTGCACCAAGCAGAAATGGGACCTGGGAAACTACCTGGTCTTAAATGGTGTGGGCTTAATGAGATTTTTTTTTTTTTATGACCTCTGCAGTAAATTGCCTGTGCTCAGTATTGTGTTGGAGTAAGTAACACCCGGCAGAAATTGTAGTGAGGCAGTAATTGCGGAGTAGCTGTCTAAGATCTCTGTGCCATCAGGCAGGGATTTTCATTTCATACATTAGTCACAATATGCTGTCATAGTTGCATATAATCAGTACATCCCTTTGAATGTGAAGGGGGAGAAAGCTGCCCAGCGCTGGGGAAATGCGTGGAGTTGTTGTGGGTTGTGTGGATCTCCCCATCACCCCCTCAGCCAGCCGGGGGCTGCACTGCTACTTGCGTCACATAACCCTTAACACAAACTCAGGGATTAAGACAGGAAAAATGTGTTTGCCTGACCATTTCTGGAAGGTTTTAGTGAGCATAGGGTGGATTATACGCCAGATTTTCCATTATTGCCATTGCCCAAGTTGCAACAACAGCGGATTTGCAACCACCCTAACGCAAATTATCTTTTTTTTTCTGGAAAGATGTTCCTCTG
>VYZV01007266.1:2303-24347 GCA_013401275.1 Pandion haliaetus | reverse complement strand
GGGGGGGCATCCCTCTGCTTTGTTCAGTGATGCCTAAGCACATGCACCTATGGCATTACAGGTACCTCAGTAAAACAGTATTTCTGTTTCACGCTGCACTGGCCCCCTTCCTTCTCACACCAAAATGTCCTCCTGCCCCTCAGGACCATGTTCATATTCTGACTGCTGAAAAATGCACCGAGCAGTTTCCCTACCTTCAGATCTCTGAGCTTTTAGATGCCATATCCCAAGTCGGTTTTGGTTCCCAGTTCCTCCTGCTACTCCTCATCGTTGCAGCCAACACAGTGTGAGTGAGGACGTGAGCCTGTGCTGTGTGATCTTCTTGGGAGGTCATCAGGACACCCTGGCAGGAGAGACAGGCACATGACCTGAAAGGGCAATCGCTTCTGTCATGTGTTGCTAAAACAGCCTGTGCTTTGGTAAGCCAGGGACAGGCTGGTGTCATTAGACAGAAAGCAGCTTGAAAAGTCAGAACTGATGGTCAGAAAAATTCCTGCATCGCCTTATTTGGTGCAGGAGATATTCATTACCTCAATCCTTCAAAGCCAGCAACCGCAGCTAGAGAAGAACTATGCTCTGGCACACATAATCCTTTTTTTGGCACAACAGCATTAGAGTCAACATTTCGGGCTGTAACTACCGGGGGGAATTGTGCCTCGCCAACAGCCAGAGTATTTACACCCTTCTGGTCTCTGCTTTTAGATGTTCATCACCAGAGCCCATCACTCCAGTACCTCCACACCTCAGTCCTGTCTCTAGTTTTTCACACAGCAAAAGAGAATGGCTTTCCCTGAGGTTTTAAACAGCCTTAAAAGGACCATCATGGGATTTTTCATTCATTTGTGTCCACTATTGTGAAATCATTATGTGAAATCTTTACGTTTCAAATCGCGTTTGACTCTTTCTGGATTTTTTTTTGACACGCAGTCTGCTCGGCTGCAGTCAGGGAATGATTACCTTGCAGAAGTTGTACCTTGTGCACTGACTCACTGGGCCTGTCTCGTGTCTAGCTTAAAGTCTGCACAATAAGAAGAAAGCCATTTTCTTTGCAATCCATTCTCCTGTTCAAAGCTTCTCATGTGCCAGGTTGTTGTTTTTTAATCACACAAAATGGTATATATTAATGAGCGCTGAAGTTACATAAAGTTAGATCTAAAGCATAAAAACACTAATATGCCCTGTAGCATTCAGTGCTTTGAACACAGAATGGCATCTGTGTGAGAGTGTGATTGCATGCAGCTATGGAAACCAGTGCCAAAAAATGAGGAAATGCTGAACAAGTGGTGCAAGATTGGAAAAAACCTGGGAACAAAGATATTCAATTTACATAAAAAGGCCTAGTTCGCTAGCAGCCCGAATTGTGCAACTTCCTGCTTTTAAATGATTATTTTCAGGTTCTGCTGGCAACGTGTCGATTGTCTTTTCTTGAAGGGAAATTTTCCTCTCCCTCCAGCCCCCAACAGAAATAAAAGGTGAGATGGTTCCTAGGTCAGATGTGGCTATTCCAAACGGGACAAGTTTTGCAACTGTGGAAAAGTGCGAGGCCTTTCCTTGTCTTTGCGTTCATCCTGAGCAATTTCCTTCTCATTTCCAGATGGTGCCAATTAAGAGTAAGAACCCCTGCCCTAACAGTTGTTAACAAAACAAGCACAATCTGAGACTTTAATGAGTAAAACTAGAGTCACATAATATGCCCAAGAGAAGCCAAAATGAAAAGAACGATTGCAGTTGGCAAACACTTAGGTTGCTGGGTCTTAAAATTGTAAAATGCTAGGGTTGGAGATTTTATTTTTAATACTGAGGGCTGCCTTCTACTGCTGAGTTCAGTGGGATTATTTTGAGGCTTAAAGATAAGCACTTGGATAAACCATTCCAATCACTGGCTGAGGCAGTAAAGCTGGGCCGTATGTAATTCATATTAGAAGGTATTTTTCTAATATATTATTGAGTTGATTTTATTAATCAGTAGTTGGTAATTAGGATAGCATCCATGCTTTCCAAGAAAAAGTCAGATAGTCCTGGTTAGAAGAGCTCACCATTGAGACATAACTAAAACCACCAGCTAGAAATGGAAGCTACATGAATTTAGGCTACAAACCAGATTCGCGTGTTTTATATCATGGGGAGGCAATTAACTATTTTCACAGATTACCTGAGGATGTAATGGATGATCTGTCACTTGCAAACCTCACCTCGAGTGTGAGCACCTACCTAAAGAGCATTCTTTACCACAGCCGTGTGCAACTTTTCTCAATTTGTAGGTTTCTGAAAATATTGCTATGGATGTTTCAGCTCTTGGGTAGCAAATCTTAAGCTTGCCCTGCTTGTATTAATTACCTTCTTCTGACTCTGCACAAAGAAGTTGTGAACTCTGGGATTTGTGGATCACAATCTGCAAAACCACCATTTTGCTTAACCCAAAATTCTGAAGTTGATGGAAGACTTCCTGAAAAAATCCCTGTGTCTCAAAGGGGTCCTTCTGACCATATGGTCTATAAATCCACAAAGATATGTGGGAAGTGCAGCTGAGAGGAGTTAAACTGAGCAAATGTTGGATAATCTTTTCCTTTAATAATTTATTTTTGTGTTGGGAAAAATACTGTGGTATTTTTATATTTGAAAATGCTTGATTTTTTTTTGGTATGATCATATTCAAAGCCTGAGGACACACCAGCTGGTAGGATTCTACATCAAAACCCATAGCATAAGCCTGTTAAAAAATGAAGGAAGAAATACAAATATTTCAGACTGTTCTTCTATGCCAATTTACAATATTTGCTTCCTTCCTTCCGTGAAACACCAGCATGGAACAGAGCAGGCTTAACACGTTTACATCACACAAGATGCTCCAGTCTTCATATGAAACCTTATAGTCTGCTGGCCAAGAGGTGGCACTGAAGAAACACACTGTGCTGTAACTAATTAAGAGAGGGGTGGGCTTCCCACCCCCCATCTTCAGATCTGATCTGCACAAATGTTGCTGCTCTGAGTACATGACAATAAACAAAACCCAGTTCAAGTTTCTCGGCACACTCTGTACTGTTTGGGCATATGCTGCATTGCGCTTGGGCTTTATTAAAGAACCATCGCTTCCATTTGCAAGGGGAGCTGTCACCCTGATGTGCAAACCTCTGAGGTTGCCTCTCCATAACTCAGAAGCACTCTCTTAGCTGTATTTCTCTGGTACTGCTAACTGAGGAGCCTGTAAACATCTAGGTTCAGGTGCTCACTCGGGAATGGCATTACCAGGCATTTCTGGCTAGCACAAATGAGAAACAGTCACAACGATCACTTACAGCATGAGCTGATAAATTCCCTCGTTGTTTTAATTTTGCATCAAAATTTAAGATGATCCTAGCAGTTTGTAACTCAGCATAGCTCATAACAGCAACTTCTCAGCTCCGTAGAAGAGATGGACACACATGTTGAGGGGTGCAAAGGCTCCGCAGGCAGCTACCTCATCTGTATGTGTATAGGTACAACTTCAGGACTAGGAACATATACATGTACAGGTACAACTTCACAGCGGGGCAGGGACAGAGAAGTGGGGTTGCCCTCTGTGGTAACCAAGCCCTGTCACAGCAGTGGAAACAACACAGTGGATCAGAAGAGGTGGGAATTAATGATGAAGAACATGGGAGGTAAGAGCAGTGACATGGGGGCAAACCAAAGGTCCATCTAGCCCAGTGATTTCAGATGTCCAACAATGAGTACAGGGAAAGAGCAGGTATCATAGGAGAGTATGAGCCTCCCAGAGGCTTCCTGAACAGGAATGCAAGCAGATCATCAAGTGTAACACCCACCAGTTTCCAGCTGGAGTCTCCTCTTTAAACCTCCTGTTCTCCACACCCTGAAACCACCAAGCTTATAATGTGGCTTAGGAAGCAAAGCAGACATCTCCCAGCCTGACCTGCAGAGGATAAGCCTCCACCATGGCATCAGAAGATCCAGGGTAGAACTTTAAACTCAAAACGTCCTTTGAGGGACGTGTAGCTCCTCATAAAGTCCTCACTGCCAAGGATTTTTTCTGAGAAATTCATAAAGGTCATCTCAGTTCTGACAGCGAGGTGACTCCGTCAAGCTCAGAGTCAACTTCTGCTTCCCAAATTCCAAGAAGATAAATCTACGTATTTCTCAGCATCCCCTAGAGCTTGTGCAGCCTTCCAGGTTCTTCATCGCTGTTGTATTTGCTTTGTCATTTATCACCGAAGTGAGACAGGGAACACGAGAGAGATTCAGCACATCACAAAGGAACAAACAGAAAGGAGAAGCTGTTGTCATTCGTGCTGAGACAGCCTTACGATAGCGTGTGTCTGTGTGTTTGTGTGCAACTGGACAGAGGGACTGAGCCCCTTAGGTGACCCGTTGTCACAAAAAGGTCTGCGTTACTGCTGAGACGTCAGGCAAGTGGTCATGCCACAGATGTGCTAAAGCCACTCTTAGTTGCTGCCAAGTGCAGAGCCAGCTGCTGTGGATGGCTGAACACAGGGGATGGGGTTTCCTACAGAAAGCCTAGGAAGGTAGATGGGAAAGATCCTTCAGTTTAGGAGGAAACCCTGGTGTTTTGTCCAGACACAAGAATTCAGTTTAGAAAGCAGATTAATACTGTACAGAAGCGTTTCTGAGCCAGCAAGCTGAGCTGTGCTTCATACTGTGATCAAAAAAAATTAGAGGCAGCAAAAGGTTACATCAGCCAGGTCTTAATCCAGATACACATACTAAAAAATGTGGCACATGGTTAAATGCTTTGCTAGGTCAGAGACCTAATTTGCTCCCTGTCAGTAGGGCTGTTCTCTATCATAGACGTTGTTTGGGCTAATTAGACTCTGCTCCTGGCCACTGCAAGAGCAAAACCAAAGGCATGAATCCTCTGGCACTTCTAAGTGCTGTCAGCGCTTTGCAGATAACAACAAATAATAATAACAACCTTTCTGTTTGAGGTCTGTGCTCGGGGTGGTTTCAGGGGTGATCAGATGTGGCAGGGAGGTTTCCAAGCCAATCAGGACAGCCCCAGCCCAGTGCGAAAGATGCCCCAGATACAAATCTGGATGCAGAGTTATTTTTGTGCACTTTTAAACCTCGCCTCCGCCTTCAATTTCTAAGCATTCTTGTGGATCATCCCTCCCCGATTCTTGCACTTTAGATGCTAAACTGTGTCTCTGCTGGGTTTGATTTTAGGCTTTTGAAGTACATTTGCTATTGCATGACTAATTTTTATGTACAATGAACTTGCACGCACCTACCCAGTGGAAGACGGTCATTAAGGTGCTCTCCTGTTCCTGGATTCACCTGCTTATTGCAGCTGGCTTGCAAATGTACAAGGAAGGGACCATCTTGCACCGCTCCGTGTGTGCGGTGCCCGACTCCACTTCCCTCATGAGCACGCAGAAGCACTGCTGCAACACAAACAACATTAATAATGCCACGATGCTCATTGCACATGCAAATTTGACACATCATTGGGCATATATTTTGTGCATGAAATTCCACCATTGCTTTCCCGACAACATGCTCCTTCAACACTGCCTCCACTTTGCTTTCTGAGATCCAGGTTAATTTTTTAACCCAGTTGAAACATCTCCTATTCCATCACGTAATGAAGAAGCTTCATTTGCCTGAGTTACTGCAATCATGTATTACAGAACAATAACATCTGGTTATTAACAATTAAAGTTTGCTTGTCTGCCTTCCCTTCAGTCTTTTTAAGCTGTTTGCAGCCTGCCACTACAATGTCTTGCTGGCCGAGGGGCCGGCAGACATGGCTGTGAACACTAGATGGCACTTCGCAGCAAGAAAGGTCAAGAGCTTATGCAACTCAGTGAAAACCTCAGTTATTGCCCTCATTCACAGGGCAAGACGTTTTGCCCACCGTGTCCTCGCCACCTCGTTGGTCCTAATTCAGTGTTTAGTCCACAGAGAAAAACCTGCTCGGTTCCCAGGCAAATTCTCACCTTCACCAAATGATAAATCTCTGGTGAGGTGATTATTTCACGATGAGCTCTAGCTTGTATTAATATCAAACTACTTTGTGTTTTGACTCAAGTTGGCGCATATGCAAGGAGCATCTGTATGATAATGGCTAGGCCAGATACTCCAAAAGCTGTAAATCTTCCTCCTGATTAAAAGACAAAACCGGACCCAGCAATGACCTTGCTGCCATTTACCAAACTGCGGCATCAGAAAATGAGGGTGCTGCTTCAGGTTTATAGATTCCTCCTGCCTCTCATACCAGGCTGTGTCTGGTACTTCTTGGATCATTCCAAGGGGCCAGATGTTGTCCTCAGCTCGTGCCTGGAATTTGCTGGCCAAGGGGAGCCAAGAGATGCTGCGTTACTCACAGCTGCACCGCAACAGAGCACAGAGAAAATGGTCCAGCCTGGCAGAATGGACTCCTCCTTGAAACAGTGACAGGGAGACAGACACGCAGGTGCCACAGACTCTCCTCTGGGTTGGCTGAGGACAAGGAGCTGCTCTTTTACCTGCTGACACCTGGGCCAGCATTCATGTGAACGTGGCTCCTCTCATTTATCCCTGAGGCTATGCTCGAATCGGAACCCACAGCCAGCCTCAGCCTGCCTTGCAGAGCAGGTACGTGAACACAGTCCGGAGCAGCCTCCTCCTCCTCTCCTGGAAGCTGAGGTTTCACCCCACCCTCTCCCAAGTCTGGCCTCCAGGCAGCACCCAGCCCAGCGAGTGCCCGGCAAGCAGGGCAGGAAAGCAGGCTGAGGCCACGGTAAACAACTCACTGCTATCTATTTAGGTACAAGGGTAAATGGCCACCGATTACATGGTAAACATGATGCGTAGAAGGCTTAAGGCTGCCCTCAAGACACATGGAGAGCTGCAAGTGCACCCTCTCCAGAGAGCTTGGTCCCCGCAGCACCTTCCCAGGGATGCCTGCGCGGGCTGTGGTGCCACACTGATGGCAGGGCATCGCTTACAGGGCAGCAACGGCAGAGCTGGCGAGCGCCAGCTCTACACCCAGAAGAGCAGAAAGGCTGTGTCCTGCCGTGTGGTGTACAAACAGCCACGCCGCAGGCTTTGCTGAGCTGAAGCCCTTCTTCACCTCTTGCTCCAGACATCTCCCAGATAACATCCAGGGTAAATCTCCCACTAGTGCTACTTCACCTGTTCTGGAGAGCTTTTTCATTCCTTTTATAGCCACTATTCCTTTATCCTTTTGATAAGGTGTTCACCCTGACTGACTGTCAACTGTTGCTACTCCCTTAGAGCAGCAGTGCTCCTGCCCAGCTTGATCTTTCCCAAGGTCTTTCTTGGCTACTTTCAAAACAGACAATGCACTTCCCACCTTTCATAGCTTTAGCTCTCTCTTTTAAATGAGATTTCTACATTTTTTTAAGTCATCACCTGGATTAATTTTTTGTCCTCTCATCCTTTCCTATCTCCTCACCAAGGGCAGTAGTTCACGGCTTAGGAGTATTTCTTCTCCCTTCCTCCATCAGATCACCCTACCAGGTCCTCTTTTTAACCCAGCCACCAGTCAGGACAGCAACTTGCTTTCCCCCAAAGTCTCTGCTACACACTTCCTGAATTAGCCAAGCTCTTAGAAGAGCTGATCACACATCTGTGCAGGTTCCACTTATTCCAGAAACAGCTGGATAATTCTCAAAAACACTTCCGGTTTCTGATGCTACCACAAATACTGTCCTTTCCTAATTTAGTAGTTTGAGTTCACATTACCCTCTCTCACTTTGTTCTGCTTTAATATCATTTCCCAGCTCCTCAGGCACATTCCAGGCAAATTCAAGAGGACTTTTGTCTAAGGACTGAATAGACATCTTGAAATTGTACCCCAGCCCCACAGCTGTGGCTAAACAGCACCGGTAAGTCCCAGCAGGCTGCTGCTGGCCTCCACCATTGCCATTAGCTTCATCAGTGATGGCAGAGACAATGAAACAGAGAGAGATGATAACAGAAAGGCACTAGCCTGGAGCCTGGATGGGGCCACACGTCAGCGGCACCAGTCCAGCATGGACCAGCCTGGCTAACCGGCTGGGGAGGACGAGGGAAACCTCCTGCTCTTGGTCCTCCCTGGGGAGCGAGACGCTGGGGCTGGTGGTTGGCTGGTCTGGGGGCTCCTTGCTGCCAACGCTGGCACCTAACGCTCACCCGTACAACACCCACGCAGGGCCTCATCCAGCACTGTCTGTGCTTAAAAAAACCTCCAAACCAACCAACCAACCAACAGATCGTAACATATTCTTCCATTCTTCCTCATCACAGACTCTAGCCCTGTTAACCTAATAAAGACGCTTCAATCTCCTTTCAGTTCAGGAGAATTCTCCCCATTGTTTCCACAGAAATCTCTCTGGACGTACTGCCAAGACCATGCGTTTGCTGTCGCGTTCCAAGTTGCTTGAAATAACAAA
The DNA here is from genome assembly GCA_013401275.1 of Pandion haliaetus. Classification (NCBI taxonomy): domain Eukaryota; kingdom Metazoa; phylum Chordata; class Aves; order Accipitriformes; family Pandionidae; genus Pandion; species Pandion haliaetus. The sequence goes on along the minus strand of VYZV01007266.1, from coordinate 15,957 downwards.
GAATTATCCTTACAATTAAGATCAGGCTGTACAATTTAGATACGTGCCTTAAAAGAGTTATTATTCTCTGCCAGAGATGTATTGTTCTTCCCCATTTAATTTTATTTACTTTTTTAGTGGATGCAACAGTTATGCTGTCATTTATCAGAGAAGAAGGAAGCAGCAGCTGCAGAGCTGTGTATGTAAAATAAACACAATGTGGATGAAGCTATCAAGAAGCTCAGATTTCAAGGAGAGGGGGGAGGATTGCTTTTAATAAGATCTCGTGTCAGTAAAGTTGTGAGATGGAACGGCAGGGTCTTACCCTATTAAAATAAGAGGGGGAACAAGTTCTTTTATTTAATGGAACAGCAGTGTTAGCTGTGTGCCTACAGACAGAGGGCTTAATTTAAAAAGTAAAAAGCAATTTGGTCATTCATGTTCAGACTTCGGGCACTCCGCAGAGCATACCGAATGCACTCATTTCTTTTTAACCCTTTGGCTGCAAGACCTGTAAAGCATGGAAGAGGCAAAGCCAGGGTGTATTTATCCCGTTAAACAGGACTTTTTTTTCTCCCTCGCGGTGCTGTGCAGGCAGCCGGCTGATCCCGGGAAAGGCAGGTGGGAGGCAGTTGTCCTGCTCCCAGCTCTGACGCTGCTTTGTTGTGTTAGCTTGGGTGAATCGTTTCACTCACCATCAGTACAAACACAGATGCTGATGCTATCAATGGCTGCTACTTGTTTGTTTATTCATCTGTACTAAGCCGGTGACTAGGAACCTCCCCCCCAAGCATGAGAGAGCCCAGACCAGAGGGCTGAAAGAGAGCCAGCTGCGGTTGTATTCTCCAACACGACATCGCATGCCGTGACACGAATCTGCCCCATCCCTCGCACGCTCACGCGGCGGCGGGTAGCGCGAGCCTGGCAGGATGCCCGAAGTCCTCTGAGGACACATAGGCACAGTGAAACGCCTGCCCTAAAACCAGCAAAGGCAAGCGCAGACCGGGCCTTGGTGGCCCGACCCCCACAGCCCAGCATGAGGCGGGGGGACGGTGGCTCTGGGGTGTCTGTTTGGGCAGCTGCACCTCCAGCCTGTGTGCACCTCACACCGTGCATCAGAACCGAGCGGTACAGGGAGCCGGGCCAGCCAAGCACAAAATCAGGTTGGATGAACATCCTTATCACAGGTGTTTTATAATAAAGCCGAAACCATTTTGTAATAGAGCTAGATTCACCCACAGGCAATAATAATAATAACACACATGCTCCTGCAGTATATCACCGTCTGCTCAAGCAGCACACCTCACTCGAGACGGAGCTGCACGAGCTCTGGATGACTCTGAAACAACTAACCACGGCTGTATTCTCCAAACATGTGCATACACACACACACAGAGTTCTATTGCAGGCATTATTTCAGTAATAGTATAATTGTGCAAAATATGTAAGTATTTTCTGTAATTGTATAATCAGCATGTAATTATATAGAGTAAAAAACATAAACATATATTAAACAGGTGAATGCATTTATTATTCAAATATAAATTTCAGTGGTAACTGAAATCGCGCCAGCCTGTACATCTGTGTGTAATTAATAGAGCATTGGAATGAAATACATTGCATTTCTATAAACATCTGATACAGCTAAGGCCACCTCTGGACTAAGACTAAGAGATCACAGTGACAACACATATAAATGCATCAGAAGACGGCAGAAGTGCATCTGCATTACAGCCCTGCCGCCAGTCTGAGGGATCTCTCCCTCTCTATCACTCTGCTGAAAAATGAATAGCAGTAACAAAAGGAAATAGTTAGAGCTTCTGTGGTGCAGCTGCAGCTGCACGGTGAGCCCTCCTCGTGCAAGGAGTCCAGTGACCACAGCGTCTAACACTAGAGATTATGAAATTGCCATCTAGACCTCTTAGACCCCAAAACCTGACCTGATAAAAAGTAGTGTAGAAATTCTGAAGGAAAAGGTGTTTAGATCTTTGACCTCCTTTCACTCTGGCTTCTCCTGACATCAGCTGTAGTCGGCCACTGGAGGCAAAATTAGGCCTCTAGGGTTTTATGTCTCGTCTAGAAGAGCCATATTCCAGAACAACAAACCCATTAGCCCAAGCATCTTCCAAGAGAAATATTTTATCATATGGAACGGCTCAGGGATTCAGCCTTCAACGAGGACTGTGTTTCGATCACAGATGGGATCTTGGGAACTGCACTAAATCACAGATGGTATATTTTTTCCTATAATTCACAAAATGGGCTATTTCCACTGCTTGCTGGTTTTTTTTTTTCCCCTTCTCTGATTTTTATATTTTGCACATGGCAATTGCAAACATGGATACAATTTTTTTAAAAGGGCCCTTGAAAACATTTTCTTTTAATGATGCATATAATCTTTTCCTGTTCAGTAAATCTAACACCAAAATGTCATTCTTTTCAGAAATTAAAACATACTTAATTTTAATAGGATTGCATTTATGTTTTATATGCTTTGCTTATTTATCTTCTATGTCATTTCTGTTTTCTTGGATAAGCTTGACGTTGCCTTGTTATCTCTTGAAATACTGCATCAGCCACGAGCTACTGCCTAGACTGAGACATGGCAGCTTCTGCTGCTGCCCACTCGTGGGCCACCGGCAACCGGTGGATCACACTTTCATACTCCTTACAGCCTATGTTATCTTAATTCAGAACCAGGAGCAGCTGAAGACAGCAGCATAGCCCAAATTCAGAACCCCATCACACTCTGGTCCTTGACCGGGGCAACGCACTCTGTAAAATCCCTGTAGTCAGAGGAAGAGGACGGAAGGAGGGAAGGGGGAGAAAGGAGCATCCCCGGCACATCATGTTTTTTGGAGAAGCCTCTCTCTCTGTTGTCTATGTAGGGAGCCTAAGGCAGGCAGGTACTTCACCGAAGTTGGGGGAGGGAAAGGAATTTGGACATCCTCCAAACAACTTAGTCTTAAAACAACAGATGGAAACAGAGTGATATGGGGGTCCACGAACAGTCAATGAGATTGTGATATGAGTTTGCATAATACACGCCCGGCTCTGCACATCAGTGCATCTCCTCTTTCTAGCTGCCAAGTGACAGCAAAAAAAAAAAGCCAAAATTACATCTAATACTTTCCTGAAATTGCTTCATTGCTTTTCCATGTAAACTGCTGCTATAGCTGGCACAGAGTTTTTATTTGTTTGCTCGTAGGAGAGGAGGACAGCCTATACAATATGAATAAGAGAAAAGGCAGCTAGAAGCAAATCTCTCTGTTCAGCCACGATCCAAAAAGATTTAGAGCTCCACATGTTGATACCAGTATGGTAACAACTGGGCTCCTACCAGCACCATTCTGCGATTCAACCTCTGGGGATCCTCTTCTATATCCATTTAACTTTTCCACCTCATTTGCTATCACAAGATGCTCAAATGCTGTTGTCATTTTGCTTCTGTTTTGTATTTACTGATGTTATCAAATATTACACTTCACAGGAGGGTAATCTAGCCAGCATTTCATGCCCTCGTCAATACAGAGCTGCTCAAACACTCATGTGCCAGCCCCAGAGCCGAACAGCAAATCAAACCAAGGTTCCATGCAAGGCAATGGTAATCTTTCCACTGGGCTTTGAATCAGCCTTTTGAAGAGTACTTCTAATTCACATTAAACCAGGATTTAATAATCCTTTGGCACTGATAAGAGGTTGGTATTGTGATGACACCAAATCATGCTCAGGCTGAGTAGGTGTTTGTCACCTACTGATAGCTAGGCTTTCTGTGTCCTGTGCTGATCTTCCTGACCCTTCAGAAATGCCCACAGCGATCCCCCGGAGTCACAGACCACAGTTTCGACCCAGCCAAGAGCAGCTCCAAATCCCACCATCAACGCTTGTGCCTCAGACCTGATCACACTTATTAGCATGTTCTAATTGCGCAAAATGCACAACCTCACTTCAAATCCTTGCTAATATATGTCTCTCGTGCACCCACTGCCTTTTTTAGGGGAAAATGCATGTCTAACGCAAGGTCTCAGAGGGAGAGTGGCCACGTTTCCCACCTCAGATCATGCAGCACTCACCCATACAAACTTACGGCGTGACAAAAAGCCTGACAACATGGTCCTGCCCATACTGGATCAGAGCAAAGGTCCAGCGTCCCATCTTTGATCAGCCCAGTGCTGCTGGTCAGATTTTTGTCAATTTTGACAGCCTGCTTATTAGATGGTCTCCTGCTTTCTGTCAATCAGAAATTAGGGACTTCTTGGATTAAAGGTTGCTTCTAGACCACTGTGTTTCAGGGCCAGGAAAGCATCTTTTCTCCACTCATTTTGCTCCTCATTTAAAATATTCCTGTTGTTGGCCTCTGAGGTTTTCCACAACCTCCCATGGCTTGCTCCGTTATTTAAATATGCACCATGTGAAATAGTATTTCTTTGTGAGAGGGGTTTTTTTGGACTCATGTATCCTGCTAACATGTCCCTCTCCCAAGCCTCCTAGTGCAGAAGTGTTGCCATACTACTGAACTGGTTGACTTTTTGGCTAACAAGGTGAGAAAAGCCAGGAAAGTGGCCAGGCATCTCTATTTTTCACAGATCCAGGATGCTAAGTAGCCAGTGAAAAGGGGTGTGTGAAGGGTAGTCTTCTGACTGCATCTCTAAAATCTTCCCATGAGGGAGATCCACAGCTGGAATGGATACTGCTCTCGGATTTTAATGCTCATACACCCTCTCCCATACGGCCCAACTATTCAGCCTTTATGAGGGTGAAGTGGATATGAGCCTAAACATTTTAGATGCGGTGAGTTTGTACTCATGCCACACATGATTTAGCAAATAACTGATGCAAGGCAAAGAGATGGCAGAGCTCTGTGATCTAACAGCTGTGCAAACAGGCTAGCGAATTTAAAATTCAGGAAGCTGTATCTCCAGGAAAGCATTTAAAAAAAAAAAAAATCCCTAATGCCACATCTGGTGGCATCAAATTGTCATTATGACATGGTATTTAAGATGATTTAATGGGTTTATTGCCGAGTAAGAACCTTGGAGTTTGCTTAAACTACTGTGCATTAAAAGGATGTAACTCTTTAAATGATATTCTGACAAAGTACTGCCTAAACAGTTCATTATCTTTCAGGAACACACACATATGTACATCAGCATGTGTGTATATAGAAATAAATAGATCAATAGACAGAAAGATGAATAGAGCTGCACGTCTACATACACATGTATTTAACGATACACTACAGCAGACTCGCATGTGTTGTGAGAGCTATCTTTTGGAAAAATTCATTCACTCCCCTTTCTGCCTCTCTCTTCTACACCTCATACATCCATACAGCAGGCAAGATTTCTGTCCACCTTAATTACTTCTTACTTAAGGCACTGAATCAATGGGTGGTTTTGAAACAAAGGATTCGGCTACTAAAAACAGCCTGGGAAAGTGCCTGGGAAAGGTTACCGATTATAGACGACTTCCAAGAAAAGGTGTCCAGAAAAAGAAAAGGTGTCTCTTTTCTTGCTGAATATTTTTAATGTGACTTAGTGTTTCTCTCACCTTTAGTTCCTGGAACAGTTCTCATTTCCTCTGAATGTTCTGACTTCTTATCTCAGGCCCTTTCAGTTTGTTGATTTTAAATTCAATCTGGTTAATTCAAATTCAAGACACGCTGCTCCTGAAGTCTTTCACCGTCTTCTGATTCCACAGAATGGGGCTGTTAATGGTATGGGGTTTTGTCAGCGAGGAACGGTGCAAACTTCCTTTTACACTTATTCCTTTCATACTAGATTGACATGACACATTGCAAGCCAGGCAGACAATCTTGCTTTGGGTGTCTAACTCGGGTGGTTCTCCCTCCGCTGACTGCATACAGAAGGGAGGTTTCCAACTGAAAGTGCTCTGATGTGCACCCTGGATAGAAGCCTTAAGTGAACAATACAGATTGCCACCTGCAAAATCGCATGATGGAGCAGATTTGTCCAACAGGACAAATTCCTGAACAATTCCATCAAGTCACTGTGAGCTTTTCCATCATCTATGGCAATTTTCCACCATCAACGCGTTTGCCTTTTAGCATGCGAATAAACTGTCAAAGCAAAGTCTGCCCCTGCTAGCCAACCCTGTGTGCATGTAACGTGAAAGCAAAAAAGGCAGTTTTTCTCTGATCCAGGCTGAATTAGCTGTTTTAGATACCAGAAGTGACCTAAAGAGAGTAGTATGGAGCTTCGCATGTCCCAAGTGAGCAATCAGACCCCTGCTGTGACGTGCCTACTCTCTTTATGAAGAGATGTGGACGTACATCTGCCCTTCAAGGTGGGTCTGCTGAAGATCCCCCTCCATACAGTACCACCATACAGCTCAGGGCTAGCTCTTACTGACAGTCTGCCCTGTAACACTTTGCTACCTGTTTACATCTCTGACTTAAATTTCTATGTATCTATAAAAAATTTTATTTATTTTTCTTCCCCCCCCCCCCCAGCAAAATCCGCCTCTTACAAAGCAGGAAGGAAGCTGGAGTTTGTTTCTTCTGAAAGCAAGTCAGCTTCATTTCAAAATCGGAAGGGGTCTTCCAACAGCCAAAGGGTCGGTTTTTCTCTCGCTTTTTTTTTTCCCCACTAAGGGTTTGATAGTGAGTAATTGGAAGAGGGAAAAAAAATCACCTCAGGTTGTATATTGCCGCTTCCTCTTGCATTGCAGTTAATGCAAACCTTTGATTAGCCTGCTGAAGAGACCACACATTCAATAATTTGAAGCAAAAGGTTAATGGTGTTATTACAACTATTATCCCTTTTAAAATCATTATCCTCTTGGTTTTTATGTCTATATTACCTTCACCTTTCCATGAACCCACTTTACCAGCTGTTTCCCTCTGTCATAAAGTTTGCTGAACATCATCCTAGGAATAGGATAAATGCCATGTTTTATCAATCAAGCCTAAGGGAATTCTCAGCTTCTCATAACCCAAACTGTAAAGGGAGATTATTACAAAGTTTCTATTTTGATTTTTAAATTGGCCATGAGTGAAATATACACTTAATGTCAAGGTGCAAAATGTTGCAATTATGACATCATTTTTCTTGGGAAGTTTCACAGATTAGCAAAGTATGAAAACTGACGGTTTAGAAGAGGCTAATCCATTATAATTAAATTGGTCATTTATTAGAAGGACAAATAGTCCCAAGCAAAAATGCACAGGAAGACCAAAACAAAGATAAAGAAAATGTGCTAAATTGAGGTCATAACCAGCCCCATTTCTAAAGCATCTTCCCAACTTAGGAACTTAAATGCTACTGACTTTCAGGAAGCCTGATGCTCCTGTCGCACATTGGAAAATGTGAACTAACTTCCTAAAAATTTCAGAGTGAGATTGACCTCTGAATCCATGGCAGTGTCTGAGACGTATCTGAAAATGCTCCTTTCCCTCCAGAGACACTAAAAGGATCCAGACTGCCTAACTTCAGCCACCTCAAGTTAGTTGCTCCATCAACATTTTGAGCTAAATTTTTGCTCTTCATAAGTTAACTTCCTGGTGTGAGTGATTTACAGTTGGCATCTTCTGTAATCCATTTCTACATTTTTCAGATCCTGCGGACACCAACAGTCAGCGTCTTCACCAGTTACATGCTGAGCCCAAGATATAGCATTTGGCCTAGAAGAACTTGTCTACACGGAAGAAATTTCCAGCGAACTTAATTAAGTAAAAAAATAAAGCGTGGAGGAAATTAAAGGCCTTAAAACAAGCAAATTTTATAAGTGCTCAGACTTCATTATACCATATAAAAATATCACACTCTTCCGGGAATTTGAAAAGAATCTGGTAATGATAATGCCTCTACATGAAAATACATTTTTTGCAGAATGGCAATAGTGCAGCATTTACTGAGCTCTTAGTAAAATAAGTGAAGTGCTCTGTGATTGCTTCCTTTGAACATGGAAAAATACAGGTAGTGCATACTAATGTTTTCCAACAATAGTGTCTACCAGGGAAAAGCTGTGATCTGTACGGAAACTTAAGCTGAACAAAATGCAGGCTCTGCCTATGCCATTTTTATAATCATGGATGCAAGAAGTTAATGCCTGTATAACTTAGAGCATTGGTGGCAGCAAAAATAAGACGTTTTCTTTTTCTCTTTTTTTAAATTCTGAACATTTTGCTACCAACTTCTGAGTGGTAATTCAGGAAGAAAAAAAGGGGAAAATTTGCCACATGAACAACGTAATAAGAAGCAAATTCCCACTACAAAAGTCCTATGATTGACGTAGTCTTGTCATTATCATTGAAAATAATCTTCTGGTGTGTTATAATGACAAGAGGATGTGTAATGTTATTCTGATACAAGAAAAGACTGTGTACATTCATTGATCCAAAGAATTCTAATTCACCCCATAGAGGAAGATAAGAATCACAACATCAGGCAGTTAAAAGTCCATCAAGCCCTGTATCCTGGCTCTGACAATGCCTAATACTTCATATTTCAGACGAAAGTGTCAAAATAGCTGCTTCATTGTGCACACTTCTAAAAATGAACAGTATTAATAGTATGTTCTTATCTCCCATGCTTTTCATGGCTAGCTGACCATTATTGACTTCCACAACAACTGTTACCATAGCAAGTGAGTTTTACATGTGCTCTCTTTTTCTTTTATACTTATATATTTATGCATATATGTATACATGCATGTCTGTAACACGGAGATAATATATATGCATGCAATAACTGAAATGATAGAAAGTCCTAAACTTTTTCCTTACATTTAAGAATAATTTGTGTACTTTATTTTAAAAGGAAATACAGGTTTAACCAGCTATTGCCAGCCCAGCTTTTTCATTTCCATTTTAATCACAGCTTGAACTGGTTACCGACAAATTTCTCCAAGAAACGTTTAGATGGTTTTAAAAGTGGTTAATCCACAAATGGTTTTAAAAAGCCACCAATTTAAACACAGATTCCCAGGTTTGGGGAAATGAGCCTCATCATATGAGGCATAAAAGATTCAACCTCTTCAGCTTAGCAAAGGAAAGGTTTGGGAAGGTGGTAACTCTTGATAGATACCTAGACAAATTCAGTAATGGGAATGATTCGACCTCATACAAAGTAGCAAAAAAATGACCTACTATTTAGAAACTAATAATGTCTACCTTGAATTAAGACACCATTCCCTTGAAGCATGAGGAATAAAAACCGGAGGTGACTAGAAAGAATAATGGTGTTGCCATGTCCTGGCACCTTTATGGCAAGATTCAGTATCTGTCTAGGATGCATGCTGTAATTCAGTGTTTGTGAGTGTCTTTGCTTGTATGCACATGAAGGGGAAGATGCGACTCAAACCGTCCTGGTCCCCCCAGGGCCTATGAAATGATTTCAGAGAGATTCAGACTCACTTCTACAATGGGACATGCTCATAAAAGGTGCAGCTCTACCCTAAGACAATCATTATAATCAGATTTCATGCCGTGCAGCATCAGCTGGTTACCAGTAAATATAAGAGGATTTTTTCTTCCCCTAGATTTGTCAGTCAGCTTCCATCGCTGGGGGTGTTCTACTTCCCTCCAAAGCACTGGAGGCAGGAGCTCGATGTCCTCTCTGGGACACCAAGAATATCATTGGCTGACCTGATGATATGCCTTGCTTACAGGTCCAAGGTTATTCTGGTCACCAGATTTTAAGGAAAGGTTGTTAAGGCGCTGGGTTGTTTTGGGGTATGCTTGCTTTTCTGTCTTCTTCTACCATCCAGAGTTGGTTTCTTGATGGGAGCCTGTGGGGAGACCACACCTCCACACACTTACCAGTGATGGTGCCCTGCATTCACTTGCTCCCCTCCTGTACCGGGCACTGCAATTATATGTTGACTGAAATACGGGCTTGGACTTTTAAGCTTGAGCAAAAGCAGGCAAAGAAAAGTTAGTAGCTTGTGATACTGAGTCATCTTGACTAGATGGACTTAACTCTGGGCAGTTACTATGAAACTCCAAACCCTCCCTCAGTGTTAGGAGGAAAGCGGTTCCACGTCATGGAGCAACTTCCGCTATTCCAGGCATAGGAAGTCGAGTATCCGAAAGCATTCGTACACCTTCCCTAGCACCATCCTTCCTCTCATAACATCAAACAACCTAACCAAGCATAAGTACCTCATGACACAAGCATCTTTTTAAGGACAGAATCATACTGTGTCTATGTTGCAAATCATGCTGAAACAGCAGTAAAAGCCAAATAACACTGTTCTAAGTTAAAGCACATATTCCCATCAGCAGAGCTCGACTGCGATCCCAGGCTGCTTCCTGTCCTGCTGATCACTCGTGTTGCCTCAGGCTGCTGACTCCACTTTCCATCCATTGTAGCTCTTACTCTACGTTCCCTTTTGGCATAAAGCATTCCATTATCTCCATTTTCTGCTGAAGTAAGATCTTTCCTAAGCCTGGGCAACAACAGCAGCCATCAGAAATGGTGTTGTGAAAAAAACACTTCACGTGGAGCACCTCTATATCTGCTAATTGCTGTGTTGCTGGCCCACGCTGAGAGCCATACGCAGCCAGGAGGGTGACTGCTTCAACCAGATGCTGTCCAGCAAACAGTGCACTTGGAATTATCTTTACAAATATTTTGGATATGCCATCTGTGTTTTCTCAGGGATACAATCCCACATCATTGTTTGGTGTGAACTGGCAAGGCTGAAGAACTACCACAAGGCACACATTCCTGTTTACAGGAATGCTCTACCAAAAGATGAGTTCAGATCCAGGCATGCATTTCCCTTCAGTGTGAGGTTTTCTGGTATGACATCCGGGTTCATCCCAAGTTCAAACTTTTTCAGTTTAAATTAAAAAAAAGACACTTTACAAAGCCCTCAAAACCCTCAAATTACAGCCCATGGTAGGAACCAGCTAAAGCAGCACGTAACTAAGAACCCAAGTAAGTTTGTTAATTCCCCTTTCCCTTTCTGACTATTCATTCCCTTGAGCTGGAACACCAAACCACGATCCGCACATGAATAATGCAGATTTCAGAGTTGATTCTGCAACAGAAATCCGTATCCTCCCTCTTCGTCAGCTATTTATAGGAATATTTCTGACCACCTTGCTTTGAAGTGAGACTCACTGAAATGCAGTACAATTGTAAAATTGTACATGTTACAATTGTAGGAAGCTCTTCCTCCAGAGGAGCATTTCCAGAAGGCCACTTTTAATTGTGCAGGTGCCACTAACCCCAATAAATCTTTCTGTCCTCAGGGGACACCAGGATGAAGGGATGTTCTAACCACATCCATTTTTCTCTACTCGCGCTCCTTGCAAAGCCTGTAGTAGCTGTAAACATCCAAAGCCACCCTGAAGCAGTCCCCTGCTGCCCAACGGAGTGCTGGATTTAGATCACTTTTATCTAAGGGAACTAGCCATAACAGAGCCTGCAACCTGATTCACTATAAAAATATTTAAGCAAACAGCTGGCCACTCGAGTGTTTTCTTTACCCGTGCATGAAGCAACATGATGGTCCAATCCCAGCGTGTTAGGCTAGGAACTGGTATGAGGACCCTTGTCCTGCGGGCAGGCTTGCCACTGTCACCTCATGAGATTGTTCCTCTGGAAGTGAGAGAGAAGGTCCTGGCACTGTGCTCCACTGAAAGTGGAAAGGATCCTTTGCAGTTTGCACCACAACCCTTTCCTCTACCCCAGCCTCTCAACTCAGGGATGAGACACACCTCTCCCACCCCTCAGAGGTAAGGATAGGGTAGGAGGTAGCTGTGTGAACCAAGCACTCGGTGCATGAGCCTTGACAGGCTGGTTCTCAGTCATCAACCTAGTGCAACCTACTCTGTCCCTCCTCTGCCTCAGACTTCCTACATCGGCTGTCCTACTGTCATTTGTGGTTTTCCACTTCCAGACATAACCTTGTATTAAGATTGGTCTTTTGGCCTTCCAGACGATTGCACTTTGCCTGATGGGCTGTGTGAACAAACACCTACTGAGATAAAATGCACACCTTTGGATTCCTAGGCCAGCACCTCAGCTTTTCCTTTTCTCAATGTACCACGTACAGCATGATTCTTAAAAATATGCCTACTGGTGTTTTACGCATTGGCAGTGGTGACACATCAGACTAGCTGGGCACTGTGTTTGCAGCAGCACTCGGAAAAGCATCTCTAGCTCCTTGCAATCTCCTATCTGTAAATGTCACTTAATTGTCTAAGAAAAATTTGGCTGACCTTTCAATTACTGGTAATAGAATAAAAGCAATAAAAGACTGTACGCAACAGCAAGTGTCACTAATACCCATTCGTCACCTTCTTGTGCTGATTGGGAGTGCTGGGGAGAATTCACACTCTGCTCCAGGGCTGCATTTTTGGCATGGCACTGATAAAGGAACTCGTTGATAAAAGGCCAGGAACTAGGGAAAGAAAGGAATTGTCTCCCTTCCCTCCCTGTCCTGACTCCATAAACAAACCCAGAAAAAGCATTTCTGAATATCTGGCAAAAAAGGCCCTATATTCTGAGGGCTTTTGTGGAGCTTCAGAGTCCATAATACCTGCTTTCAGGGGTAAACATTGCTCTCACCCAACTGCTTTCTAACATCTGTCAGACCTGCTGAGATAGTCTCAACTATTTGCAGATAAAGGATGAGGTATATGGGCAAATCCTCCCTACCACGCAGAAAGAAGGTCAGTACGGAGTTTACACACTGGTCCCTGCCTTTGTGAGGCCTTCATTCAAGCAGAGCCTATCTCATGGCTCTTCCACTGAACTGAACTGCAGCTCAGTCACTGTTTTTTGCCTGTTGTGTTTGGTACTGGGTAAGAAAGACACTTGAACGGATGTTATAGTACAGCAATCTCAAATAAGAAATCCACAGTTTGTAAATTGGCTGTTAGCAGCTCTCACAAACACTTCTCAAAGTCCTCCTCCAGTAGCAGAAATAGCTGCTCACTCTCTAAGCTGTTGATTAAGATCAGAAAGGCTTAGCTGGCAAACTCCTAGTGCTGGTGCCTGACTCATGATTAAGACCTCTGTCTCAGTTCCCTTCGAGCAGGAAAAGGACAGCAAATACTGATCAGGTTTTTCACTTCCTTCCCAGTCACAGCTTGGATCCCTGAAAAATAGAGACCTTCTTGGCAGAGGTCGCTGTCGCTGAGACCACTTCTTATCTTGTATCTTCTGCAAAAATGGTTATTTATATATCTGATGTCCTTCCCGTTGTTGAAACTTGGAATCTATGATACTTTCAAAAACTCTTCTGGCAGGTTCAAGCCCTGATAGCCTATTTTCAGTATGTGCACTGAAATGGGTTAAAAATAATTATTACATGCAGACACTTACACTGTCAGATCCATCTAAACTCAGTGATCTGACCATAGCAGTCATTTCCAAATTAACCAGCAGACTTAGGATATTACCAGCTGCTGTAGGAAGATGTTCTCCTAGTTCCTTCACTTTCAAGATAAGCCTGTGATTATTGCTAGAGCTGTTCACAGCTTTGTGGATACTCTCAAATGAGACCTTTCTTTGTATACTCTTCACTCTTACAGGCTAACTTATGAATTAATTAACTTGTTCAGGCAGCTCTTTCTTACACAGTCCTGAATAAAGTGGCAAAATAAGTGAAATGAAAATACAATCAAGCATGTTAATATATCTCTTGCTCTTTCACACATACCCCCCCCCCCCAAAATACCAGCAACACACCTAACCCC
>VYZV01007265.1:74592-102662 GCA_013401275.1 Pandion haliaetus | reverse complement strand
GAGAGAACTGGGAATGGAGCTGAGGCGGGAAGGAGGGAGGGGCGGGGGGGGAAGGGGTTCTGAGGTTTAGTATTCCTTCCTAATACCCTTATTTTTGATTAGATTTGCAGTAAATGAAATGGATTTTGTTTCTTCCCCATGTTGAGCCTGTCTATTGCCCGTGACCGTAAGCGGGGAGCGATCCCTCCCTGCCCTTGTCTGGACCCACGAGCCTGCCTTTGGATTTTCTCCTCATCCCAACGTGGCCAGGGGTGGGGGGTGAATGAGCGGCTTCGTGGCGCTTTGTTACCGACTGAGCTGAAACCACGACACTGGTGGGATGCAGGCTAGCTCTGGCTCAGAAGCTGTGTAGTGGTGTCAACTCCAGGCTGTGTCCCAGAGGATGTGCCCTGCTCTTGGTGTATCTGTTCAGGCAAGGTGCTGGTAAGATGCTTTTTTGGCTTCCAATCCAGAACTTGCTTGCGTCTGGGATGAGCGGACGGATCTCTCATCTGAGTGTGCCCATGTCTCGGTACATGTACTCAGGCATGTATGGACATGCCTCAAGTTACTTTTTAAAGTTCACGGGGTGAAAAGGGAATAAATTCAGTACTCTCTTAACCTGCATAAGTGCTGGTTCAACCAATTAGCGTCTCTCGTCTTTATTTGAATGTGCCTGGTATTGGCCTTTATGCGCATGTGATTGTTAATCTTGCTGTGTCTGTGATGTTAACTGGGATAATATCAAAGTAATTTTAGGGAAGTGCTTTGGGTTTTGCTTGTCTTTTGTTTGTTTTGAATAGGAAAGATGCTAGCCCTCTTCTGCTTGAATTACTAATCTGAGGTAACTGAGTGGTTTTATTGTGGGCTCTTAAAACATTGGTGAATTTTTTTCAAAAGGGTTTTGAGTAAAGGGAACTTGCTGTGAGAGACTATTCCTCATATTCTGTATAACGTTAAAAAAAAAATCTTTGCTTTCAGAGTGTATGTTGGTATCTCTGTGCTCATGATACATTTGGCTGGGTTTTTCCTTCTTAAATTTATTGGATCAAAGCAATAATACGCATCTTAAGTTTTTAATCATCAACTTCTCTCCAAGTTTTGTAACTTTCTGGGATTAAATAGGGAATCTGGGAATAATACATGATCACAGATACAGTACATATCATGCAGGCTTATTTCCGGAATGTCAGTGAAGGGTTATGTTAAATCCTTTTGTTTTGCTGTTGTATGATTACAAAGATTCTTTTGCAGCTTGGGACATTTAGTCTAAAAGCAAGGAATGTGAGAGGTACGTGGCAAGAGAAGATAACGTGAATTTAATTCTAGCATTGCTGCTGTTGTTATTAACTACGTTCTGACTGGCCAGCAAGATCTGCAAGAAGAGTCTTGGTCATGTCTGTATGACATTGAATACCTGTCAGGAAGAAAGGCAGGCCAGGGTCAGAGTGCTTTAAACGCTGTCAGTTAGGTCTCAGGAGAGAGTAAGATGTGTTGCAGTTACCCAGGAGGAGAAAACATAACTTAACTGCATTGAGACCAATGGGTTGTTTTTTTGTTTTTTTGTTTTTTTTTTTTTTTCTTTTCAGCTAAACTTAAGTTCAGTTTAGGATGGTCTTTAAAACTTTAACATTAGTGAAGCATGACGAGCAAATGACAAGAAAGTAGCACCTACATAAGAAGAAAAAACCCAAAACATCAGTTTTGTGTGTATGATACTCCTTTCCCAAATAGTTGAAGAGATGAGAGCTTTAGCCTGTATTCATGTATTAGTCATTTCAGCTATTCAGGAACGAATTGTGTATTATCGGTACAATTTTTATTTTATTTTAGATAGGGGTCACTGCAGGATTGGGCTGAGATTTAAAGTCACTGGAAGAAGCTACTTTGAGTAGCCACAGACGTGATCTGCTTTTGAAGGCACGCCTGTGCTACCTGTACAGACACAAGGATCCGGTAACTTCTGGGCCTGTTAAATCCATGCTTTATACCACAGAGTTCGTAATATTTTGCAGGATGTACAGACGATACCGGTAGTGAAATATTTGCAGTATATGACTATATATTATCTGTATTTGTATTGTTGCAGTTTTAGCTGTTTTAGTGATGCTGACTGGAAGATGACAGACTTGTCATGATTTTGTCTTCAAAGAAAGACTTGCTAATTTTCAAAAAACTTTTTCCTGGTCACTCAGTCCAGGGTCATGCATAGGCCAGGCATACTTAATTCTAAGAAGTTATTTTACGCAGGTTTGAGAATAATACTGCTGTTCTTGGTTCCACACAGATGGTACCAGACAGGAAGAAGTGGAAGGTGAACTCAGTGAAGAAGAACGCTGGTTTGGAAATTCTTCGGAAACTCCTTCAGAAGCGTCATATGGAGAAGTCCAGGAGAACTTTAAGTTGTCTCTTGAGGACAGAATCCAAGAGCAGTCCACTTCCCCAGACACTTCTTTGGGAAGTGCAACTCCTAGCAGCAACACAGCAGAGCTGGGATCCATTGAAAATGAGGCACTAAGAGACCCATTACAGAGCAAAGAGCACCTTTCTCCTGACGTGTCATCCTTGTGTGAAGAAGAACCTCCTGGTCCAAATAAGCCATTGAGTAGTAACCTGAGGCGGCTACTGGAGGCTGGCTCCCTCAAGCTGGATGCTGCTGTTACAGTCAATGGCAGAGTCGAGTCCCCTGTAAATCTTGGCTCAAATCTCTCCTTCTCTCCACCTGCTCATCATGCCCAGCAGCTAAGTGTTCTTGCCAGAAAGCTTGCTGAGAAACAGGATCAAAGTGACCAATACAATGCAAGTAGTCACTTTATATGGAATCAGGGTAAGTGGTTGCCAAACTCAACCACCACCTGTGGTTTGTCCCCTGATTCAGCTATCCTGAAACTGAAAGCTGCAGCCAATGCCGTTCTGCAGGACAAATCTCTTTCAAGGACTGAAGACCCTATAAGATTTGAATCCTTTTCCTCACCTTTTAGTTCTCAGTCAGCCAGCTCCACGTTAGCAGCTTTATCTAAGAAAGTGAGTGAAAGAAGCATGACTCCTGGGCAGGAGCACCCGCCTCCAGCTAGTTCTTTCCTTTCTCTGGCTTCCATGACCTCTTCAGCTGCCCTTCTCAAGGAGGTTGCTGCAAGGGCTGCAGGCACCCTGTTGGCTGAGAAGAAGAAATCACTGGTTGCTGAGGATCCCCTGCAGCTTTCAGACACGAAGCAAGAGAAAGCAACTCCGCCACAGTCTTTGGAATTATTGTTGCTGCCAGTCCCTAAGGGAAGAGCGTCCAAACCCACTAGTACAGGTATGGATACAGTTTGAGCCACTAAGTAGAATGTATTTGTTTTGCTATAGGGTTATATAACATCTCTTCAATGGGTCTGGATTAGGTTTGATTCCATGTATTATGAGAATAAGAAATAGGTACTTTAGGTAAACAATAGAAAAGCTTTTTAAAATACTGCTTGAAGACCAAACTGTCACAAATGTTTCCATATTTGAAAGATAGGAGGGTACAGTTCAGTGCTTTTTTTTTTTTTTTTTTTATTTTATTCCATACAATGGTATTTCCCCCTCTTACCAAGTTCAGAATGAGTCTACAAAAAATATTTAATGGAGGATATCAAAGAATCCCTGTTAGGGAGCTCACAGTATCGGTGAGCATATACAAAACTAGTGCTTTTGAAATACTGGACAAGGGAGAATTCTCCCTCCTGCTGTCTCTGCCACAAATGGACTTTTGTATAATCGCTTACTACCCTGTCCTAATTTACCAGTGTATATTATTATGTTGCCACTTTTCATTAAAATTTTTTGCAGCAGTTAGGTATTTTACAATCCTTTGTTGTTTAAAAAAAGGAGAGAGAAAAAAAAAAGGCAAGAGCAAACTGCATTTCTCTAATTTGCTCAGCAAGAACAATTTTACACTTCTTATTTCCCTCCACCAGTTCCAGCTGTTGGCCGTCAAGGAATCGGGCTTATAGGGAATAAGAAGAAACAGTCTTGGTAACAAAAGCTTTCAAGAACTGGCAAGCCATGCAGGGAAATTTAAATGATCCATCTTCAAAATAAGGAAAAATAAGGTTTCTTTCATCTCTTTCTGTAAGAAGTTCACGTCGTGGATTCATATTTCTGGTAGAACATACAGCTTCAGGTGTCGTCAGCGTTCTCCCTGGAGCGGCGTTCTGCTGCAGAGGGGGAAGAAGCTTGTCAGCTATCTTCACAAGATGCACAAAGTGGCTCAGCATATTAGAGCTTTATCAGGCTGAGTATTGTCAGGAATACCAGCTTGACTGTACAGGTGTAGCAAGCCAGTGTACAGCCATGACGCCCGACGTGGACGTTGTATAATTGCACTGCCGTCTTTCTGACCTGACCTTTTTGTTTAGGGATATTACGTGGTCTGATCTGTCCCTGTGCAGCTCTTGGTAAAAACTTGCAGGGCAGGAGCTATTGGATGGAGAGCAATGCTCATTCCTCTCTTGGAAGAGGAGGGGGAAGGATGTGATGCAGTGCAGCTGGTACCAGTTTTTTTGCTCTGAGTTACGCGTGTTCTACAAATGCTTTGCTGGTGTGTTTTGCCAAGGCAAGTGAAGTGGCAAACTATTCTTGGCATGGGTCTGGCCTAAGGTTTTCATTGCTTCAGATGAAGTCCTTTCCGGAGTAATACGTGCTAAACCAAGGAGAGGCCCTCTTGTGTGGGGATAGGAGTACCCAGTGTGACTGTGGGCGTTAATTTAATGGAACTTTCCCTGTGAAGACTGGCCTTCATGTGAGAAAGGCAGCAATGTATAGAGAAGGAGTAAGGTTAGATTTTTATTTGCATTTAGTCGTTTACTTCCTGCTGGAGAAAAAGCTGTTCACGTCATAAGTTTTTACTGGGGAAAAGTAAATGGTTGTAGCAAAGTCCAAGTTCTGTGTTTGAGCAACAAACTGTGGGATTTGTCTGTGCAGCTTATACTAGGGGAGTGCTCTGCACCAGCGCGCGAGTGTGCTGGTAGTACTGGCGCTTCATAAACTAGCTCGGATACAGCAAATTGCTAGCAACTATTCTCTTTGCCGAAGGCCCAAGCATACTGTGCTGCTAAAAGATAACAATGGGGACTGACTGCCTCAGGTCCTTGGTAACCAAGGAACAACTATTCATTTTTTATAATATATGGGACTAGTATCCCAAGAGGAAGGGTGTTTCCTTTCGGTTAATACGCACTGGGCCAATGCCAGTTGGCATACAAGCAAACTTTATAGTGTAACGTTCATAACAAAAGTTCTCTAAGTCCATTTTCTGATAGGCTATTAAGTTGTTCCTTTCTAAATAATTAACCGACCGAAAATAAAAAGCAAGCTGGTCGTTAGCATATTTGGATGTTGATTATGGAAAGCCAGACTCCTTGATTCCTTCAGCCATGGGGAAATGCAGCTTACAAAAAGAGGTCACTGTTTAGTGACCTTTGATTGAAGACTTCACTTCAGTAAAAGTTGAGAAGGGCAGCTGAGTGTGTGTATTTGCCATGAAAATAAATGTCACACGTTCCTGATTCCTTTTGCACCTATGACCTTATGGCACTAAAAGCAAAAAATAGTATTTCATTTGATTAATGTTTTATCTTTTTGTGTCTGACTGATTGCTTCTTGAGGCATGTGGGGTTTTTTTGGGTTTTTTTTTTGTGTCCTGTTCCCAGAGAGAGACATCTTTTCCCAGCAGACGTAGCTTGAGAGGCGTTTTTTTCCACTCTCGTGCTTAGAACTTTTAAGGCACTGGCGAGTTTGCTTTGTTGTTACAAATCTGATTCACTTACCCACCAGCAACGTCTAGCTTTGGTTATGAGATCAATACTGGGTGAGATTAATTAGATGTCAACAAGTAAAGAGCGGCAAAGATAGAGTCTATTTAAAGAGGAATAAGTTAATAACAAGAGTATGCCTGCTGCTCTTTTGTCCACCATGTTGAGCTGTTTGCTCAGAATTATTTCAGGCAAGAAGCTGGAGCCATGGCTTGTCAGAGTGTAGTCACCTCTGAAACTGCATGTCAGGTTTGGTGGACCCAATCGTTACTTGCATAGGCTATAGTAAAATGGTACAGAGAAGACTAGCTTTTCTATCAATCTGTTAATATTGCCAGTTGTATAAAATGCTCACGTGTTTGGGATGAAACTTAAAAGGAAGCCTGTAATCTCTGTTAAAGTTCTGATGTCGTTTTTGAAAGAGTGTGGGTGGCAGACCCTTCTTCTACCAACTGAATGCTTGTTTGATGTAACTTTTTGCCTGTGACGCTTGCAGTTTTCTTCCTGAAGCTTCTTTGGGAAGCACTGGCTAATTCTCTCCTCACTGGAGTCACTCTTCCCAACTAATTGACACCATGTGACATAAAATAGATGTCAGTATCAATGAAGGGAAGCCGAAGCCCACGGTTTTCTTCCTCATGGTGAGGTTTACGTCGTATAGTGAAGAGCTAACATGGTTCAGCTTTGGAGAGCACTGACATAATTCCTGTGTACCGTTAACTGTCATTGTTATTCTTGAAGTTGCATGCACGTAGCACAATTCTTTGCATATTTTGTAACGTGCTAAATTACTACTCATCCGTCTTGTTTGCCGATTTTTTTTTTTTTTTTTTTTTTTTTTAATGGGGTGGAAAACAGGTAATGGCTTGTTACACATTTCTTTTCTGGATCCTTTGTAATGATAACCAGAGGCTGGAGAAAAGATATGATAGAGGGAAAAGAAACGATAGGCGGAAATGCTGCCAATATTTTTTTTTTTTTCCTGTGGTTCGTCTTTCTCCTGCCTTTTGTGAAGAAGTAAGTAAAGATATTTAAAAGCTGAAACACAAGCAATGATAGCATTGGTTTTGGCTTACTCTGTAGAGGTGCAGAGAGGGGAACAATTTGATACTAAGTTAAGTGTGATGGAATATTTCAGGAGGAGAATTTCTCAACTTGCAGAAGTGCACGCTTTGACAATGTTTCCTTTTTTTGTAGTTACATAATGACTACCTAATCAGTTGAATTAGGGTGGTTTTTTTTTTTCCTACCTAATAGCAAGTATTCTATTTTAGGATATGACAAATCTTTCTGGAGGTTTTTATCACTTAGTTCCTCATCAAGGGAATCTGACGTTTGCTATATCCTTATCAGTAGGAAATAACTGATAATAATGAGATGAAACATTGTGAGAGAATTTCTAAATAGCAGGATGCACGTTGCTGAGCTCTGGATATTTGAAAACAGTCTCTCTCTTTTTACAGTGAGGAAGCAGGCTTCCAATTCTGTCTTAGTACTAGGCCTTTATAATAGGCAGAGGAAGTCGTGGTGAGAGGATGAATGGATGGTTAGTTGTGTAAAGTCTGCAGCAAGGAATTTCTCTTTCCTTCAACCTTGCGATGGTTCCCCGCTCGGTAGACTAACCGTGTTTGCCTGACAAAAGCCACCAAATCCTTTTCTTACCTTAGGTGAATTGGGCAGCAAAGCAGAGTGCAAACATTTAGGAAGGCAGTAGATTTAAAGCACTGGCAACAAGAGGAGCAGAAGGAAACCCAAGGTGCGAGGAGCTCTGGTGGCTGAAGTTGCCGCAGCACCTGCTCGAGCCATAACTGAACAATTTCAACAGCAGGGGTTCTGATGTCATTCACTTCTGGAGTTAAATGTATCTGATAATGCAACACCAGAATGCTTTTCAGTTAAGTTGCGGATTGTTCTGTGCTTTATATCCCGCTCCCCTGCTGGCTAACCATCAGATTTGGAAATGGATCATTTTTCAACAGTTAAGCATATTTTCCATACCCTACTACAACCGGCCTTTGATAGGAAATGAAGCTGCAAAGTGATGATTATGAGAGACATCCATCTCGGTTCAGTTAAATTATAAGGAATATTAGGACCAGGTGAGACAGAGTAGCATCCCCTACTGATTAGTCAAAGGATGTTTGCGACATTAACCTTTATAAATTATGGTGACCTTTCTTAGTGGGGGAATAACCAGATTAAGGGGAAAAGGGATATGCAGGCGGGAGGAACTGAAACTTCTGGTACATGTTGTGGTTTAACTGATGTGTCTCTTTGCAGATGAAATTCTAGCATTGAAAAATGATATCTTGAGTATATTTACAAGGGGAAAGTATTCGACAAGTGGCTGTAAAGGATCCTCTCTTTTTCTTCCCCCTTCTGCTAAGCCTCAGAAGAAGAAGGAGGAAAACCTTTCCAGTGTCCAATCTGTGGTTTGGTTATCAAGAGGAAGAGTTACTGGAAACGGCACATGGTGATTCATACAGGTTTGAAAAGTCATCAGTGTCCACTCTGTCCATTTCGCTGTGCACGCAAGGACAATCTCAAATCACACATGAAGGTAAGGGAAGTGCTTACTGACAATCAAAACACTTGAATCCTCAATCAAAAAATGATAGTGTAACAAACCTATTTCATTTGCATTTGCAAGGACAAAATTTCCCTAGTTGTACTACTAACGATGCCTTTATTTAAATAAAGGGACCATAAAAAGAGAAAGAAATAACTTTTTTTCCTTTGCTTGCCTTTCCATTTTACGCAATGTGGAAGCTGCCTTGGGTTACGTCAACTTGCTGCAGCACAAGCTGTCTGCGGCTGGTTTAGTTCTGGACCTGGAACCACCACAAGCAGGGATGTTAGCTGAGGTGCGACACCATGCAAACGCAGCAGTGTTGCTTTTCAGGGTGCCAGCTAGAATCTCTGCATGCTGTTGCGTGACACTAAGTGGGCGTACCAACCTGGCCCGCGCTGGCAGGGGATCTCTCCATTACTTTCTACAGACTGGCCTGCAGTTTCAACTTTTTTCTTGTTGTAGCTTTTAACTGCGCGCACTTCGGCAGTGAAGCATCCGAACCAAAGTGAAGGACACGCTACACTGTATCGTTTTATTTTCAAGTGTTTCCGTTAAGTTTAAAGCGTGCTTTTAACTCGGCCTAAGTTTTAGGCTTGAACTGAAGATGACCTTTTGAAGGAAGCAACATCTGTGTTGACACAGGAAAATATAAAAATGTAAAGAAACTGTGTCTGCTCAGCTGAAGTACTACACGGTTGCAACATAGAAAGTGCCTGGTCTTGCAAGCTGTAGAACATGCTTGGTGAAGTAAAAATGGTACCTGTCCCATTAGCCCATGGATGAAGAAGCTGAAGTGCAAAAAGTTTCCCTCGTTAATGCAGTTGAGTTTTATAATAACTGTGAAGTGTGTTGTTATAGTTAGCATTTTGTCTGGTTTAGACAAATCTGTGTAACAGAGTACCGGACTGGTGTGGAGGCGGACAGAAATGCCTGTTCAGCTTTTATATATGCTATTGTGGAATCTGGGATCATTAGTCTAACCTTGCTTACACCCCAGTAACTATTCTCTTCAGGGTAAATGATTCAGATGATTCCACTGATGACAACAGCAGATCTTGCTGTGTTTCAGGTCTTTGCTAGGTCTGAAATCATCCCCCTAAAGTCTGAAGGCTCATCCCTTAATGCTCCTACTGTGGAGCAGTGCACTGTTCCCGGGCATCCTTGGTATATCATGCTAATCCGTATCAGGTGCAAGTAGGTTAGGTGTTTATGGCTCTTTCTTTTAGGACTTGGTGTTCCATGTTAACTAGAGGGCACAGGTGGCTGTCCCAGGTAGGAAATGACTAGAAAGAATGGGAACGCAGCATGATAAGAAGGGTTTTTTGGTTTTGCTTGTTGACAGCCTGCAGAGAAACATGTGTCGCCTAAAAGCTTGGTATTCCCTGGCAAAGACCTGTTGTTGTCCCCCGCTTTGTAAAGCGCATCCCTATTATTCCCTGAAGAAATTCTTGTTCTCTGCTTTTTTTGCCTTTTTGGAATTATTATTTGCAGGTTGAGGGCCAATCCCTTCCTTCTTGGCGCGGTGATTTCCGTAGGTGGTCACGGGTGGGATGTTGGAGAAAATTACAGACTCTTTTTACTGTCTCTGTGTGCTATCACACTGATGGTTATCTGAAGCCCTTGTGCTCTTCTCTGCTCCCCACCTAACATAAACCCCTTCTTCAACGGAGCCCATGTCATCTTAAAACAGACCCCTTGTACAAACACGTCATGTTAATTTTTGGTAATATAGCAATTATTACCAGGTAATGCTCAGTTAGACATCATTGAGGTCAGAGTTGGGCCCAGAGCCGCTTGACACAACGTGAGAGATTACAGCCTCCGGTTAGCCTTACTATGGAGGTAAGATCTGAAGTCTCCTCAGTCAATGCAGTCCAGTCGCGTAGCTCATGATGGCCTCGGTGGTCTTTGCTGGTAAAACTGCTCCCTGTTTAAGATGAAGGCAATTGTCTTACAAAACTAGATGGCCTGTATTTGGTCTTTTGTCCTCGTTACAGTCTTGTGGATAGGTGTAAAGAATCACAAGCGCAAGAATCTGAAAGATAATGTTTTACCTTCGTTTCAGTGGGTTTCGTAGACTTTCCTCAATTGTGTGGGCCATTCGTAAAAGTATTATCTATCACATCAAAATTGAAGCAGGGGAATGAGGTAGGGGCGTGTTAGTCGTGTGTCCAACAGTCAGACATCATTTGAATTTTGTTTTTGGTGAAAATATAAATTGATAACAAGATTAAAAATACAAAAGAAATCTAGTATTTTTTCATTATAAAAAATGCTGCTTTTAATTCTGTATGTAAATAAGTATGAGATTATAACAACTGACGCATCTATAAGCCAACAGTGTTCAAAATGGAATGAATACACATCAGAAATGGCACAGCACAGCTGGGTGCTACTTAGGATGCAGTGTTCTGGTTATGCCAGTTGGAGGTTTCCGTTCTCTTCGTTGTCCTAGGATCCTTTGGGAGCTACCTGGCCTTACCTCTTTCCTGGCAGGCAACCCACAAAGGTAGAGCTGCCTCTAGCTCTTCCCCCCCGCCCCCTTTTTTCCCTCCTTGTGAGTCAACTGTGGCTACAGGTGAAGACATGTTTTTCAATACCAAAAAGGCTACTCAAAATTAGGGTATTAGGCTGGTGTTTGTCATTCGTTACAAGCCAATTTTTATTCTAGGATGCTATCACAAGCCAAGCTTTTTTCCTTTATGCTGCTCTTTGGTTGTCAGGTTTTATGTTCTATTGATAAGGATGACGGGCAAAACCTGTAGAGAGGTGTTGTCCAGCTGCAGTCCTCAAAATCCAGTAGCGTTGTCTTTGTTTCCTCCGAGGCAGCGTAGCCACGAGCTGAAGCACCTCATCTGTTTTCTTGGTTCTTATAGGCATTTTCCATTGAAACTGCTTACTTAGAGATTTAATTTCCATGAGTGGTTTGTGTGTGCCCATATGGGCCTTCCTTATTGTGCTTACCTTTAGGCTAATGAATAATAACTTTATAATATAAATCCTGTGTAATTTCCTGGTAATTATAACGTGTCAAACCGATTGACCCAGAATACAACATTGCCAGCATTTTTGGTGTCTTGTCCCCTGATAGAGAAAATCCCAATAGAGAATTGGACTGATTCCAGCCCTGACCCATATTCAGATCTACATGTGCTACTCACCATGTTGATGAAGTGTTCTTCCAGTAAGGGCACTTTTGCCAGGACCAACGCACAACTGGAGGTGAGGAAGTGAAAGGCAAGAAGGGAAGCAGGAGGAAAGTTTCCACACAGACGCACAGTGAACGAGGGAGGCCGAGTAGACTGCCTTTTAAGGCACACAATGTTATCCGTAATTGCTATATTGCGTTTAGATACCACAGTGATAGGCACCTTAGAAGAATCCTAAAATAGACGCAGTATGGAATTTTGTTAGTCTGTTTTGGAGACAAATTTTAGTACATGCATAACCACAAGTTTTGGTCCTTATTCCCAGGAATCTGGAGGTAGCATCTCGGGACTTGAGTCTGGTATTAAAGCGTGGTTTCCAGGGGTGCTGAGAATACTGAAAATGAAGCTGGACAAAATGAATGGGTAACTGAGAGAGGTGTCTTGTCTAAGCAGGCAGCAAGGATTGTGCTTGAGTCGTTCTCTCTGTTTCATCTAAACATACATTCGGTTGGAATATCTTGTTTTCTTTTTGAGAGAGAGCGAGAGAGAGAGACTCTTACGTACTTCTTCTGCAGAAAGCAATGGAAAGGGGTGGTGTAATTCAGCAAGATGCATTCAGGCTTTTCTGTTTTTCCTGGTAGGGAAGTAGGGATTAAATTTACCACAGAGCAATACCACAAGCATCAGTCAGACTTTGGCCAACTGGTGTCTTTGCATCAAGCACTTGTCTTCCTCAGCAACTGGTGGACAGATAGGCTGTGAGATCATACAGATATGTTCCAAGAAAGCAACAGGATATTAGCCTGAGCGCTTGGAAGGGGGAATGAGGAAGAGGAGCATATGGCCAAAAATAATACCTATAAATGTTCCTTGTGCTGCTATATAGACTTAAGGCAGAAGTGAGTGAGCCAGCTCTTCTAGCAGTGGAAAAGAAGTTTGGCATTGTGAACACACGCTGAAGCATGATGGTATGACAGAAAATGAGGAAAAGGGAAGATTAAGCTTAACAGAAAAGCTAGGTGCAATGGCAAGCAGGTCGTGTGATGCTCCACTATGGGATCTTCCTGCTTCTGTTGGCTGATGAAGAGGGATCATGTAGTGAGATCTCGGATGAATGTTCCTGTGTAATATGGAGAGAGTTATAATCAGCCTCCTGATTAGGGAGAGGCTATTAAGTGCATGGTAGTGGGAATAAGGAAAGGCCCTGAAGAATGTAGCCAGGTGCTCACTACCCCTTAGTGATTTGCTTTTCCCTCTTTTTTTTNTTTTTTTTTTTTTTTTTTTTCCTCAGCTAGGGTCGCACAACTGAATAAGCATTCCTAATCCATTTTGGTGAAGTACAGGGCACGTTATTTTAAAGCGTCTTCACCATATTGGGAGAAGGAGGTTGGCTGTGTCTTTCGGGAGGGTTTTTTGCTTAGTTTTGCTTAAGCTAACTTTAAAGAGCCCTGGGAGGCGCCTGTGATTCCATTACTTCCCCTCAGTTGAGGGGAGGTGATACAAACTTGCACAGCTTTTCAACAAGTGAAATCTGTGTCCTGAGTCTCAGACAGGTACCACAAGTGACTTCAAATATCTGCCTTTTAATCTTGTCGCTTTTCGCATATGAGATAAGGATAAGATGGGATATGCATTGATACCTTAAATCTTAAAGAAAGAAAAAAATTTTTTTTTTTTTTTTTTTTGGAACCCCCAGTCCAGCCCTGCAGAAAGGCTTTTTTTTTTTTTTTTCCTTTGCTTTCAAGCAAAGCAAGGAAATAGTTTCAAAAAGAAAATACTATATAAATAACGTATGTGTCCTGAGGGGAAGGATCATATCAAAACTAGCACCATAGCGCTAAACTTTTGAAAGTGCAATATTTTTTAAAAAAATGAGGGTACTTGTCAGAAAAGAGCATGAAATGAAAAAGCAGAGAGCACGATAGATGCAAAATGGAGACCTCTCAATTGTACTTAAATGTAGTTGCAGAAGAAGGCATTTTACTGAAAGAGATTTAAAAAAAACCTCAAAAAAACCCCAAAACCAAAAAACAAAACCCAGAAGAAATCAGTGGGTAGGCTAAATGGCTAGGTTGTAGTAGTAGCTGATTGTAGGAGTTGCTTAAACAGGTGCCCCTCATGGAAATCCGTAGAATGGTTTGCGTTGGAAGGGGCCTTAAAGACCATCTCGTTCCAAGCCCCCTGCCATGGGCGGGGACACCTTCCACTGGACCAGGTTGTTCAAAGGCCCATCCAGGCTGGCCTTGAACACTTCTGGGGATGGGGCATCCACAACCGCTCTGGGCAACCCGTTCCAGTGCCTCACCACCCTCATAGTGAAGAGCTTCTTCCGTACATCCAATCTAAATCTACCCTCTTTCCGTTTAAAGCCATTAGCCCTTGTCCTATCACTACCTACACTTGTAACAAGTCCCTTTCCGGCTTTCTTGTAGGTTAATCCACTTGAAAGTTGGGGAGGGGGCGGGGGGGGGGAACAAACAACCTGTAGCAGGCAAAGCAAAAAGTGATAATTCGGTTACAGAAAGTAAGTAAAGAGTGAGTAGCCAGAAGCGAAAATAGCAGTGAATGGATTCAGCACCCCAAGCCCCGTATGTTCTGATCTTGCTTGGGGATGAAGGTTCTCAGAAAAAACATTTCCTCTTATTCTGAGTGTTTAATAAATAATAACCAAAAAAACCTGTGAAGTCCCACAAAAGAAAGGTGAATACCAATCCTTCCCTCCCCGTGCCTCATAACTAGAAGGGAGAGTCTGTGCAAAGCATTACCCTAACTTTAAGGAAGAGGAAAGGAAAAGATCTACCTCACTTAGTACGATGAAATTGCAGGATGTGCCTGTGTCACTGTTTCCCTCACCCCTGCTCCCCATTGTGCCCTGTTAGGTGGGATCACATGTATTTGTACCTGTGGGACATCTGGACGGGCCAGCGTGTACTTCCCGTGACTTAAATTGGCTGGTAAATCAGCAGGGATGTTGCTTTTAAATATGAAAGGATGATTTAAGAAACTGCTTATGATACTGGAAACGTTAGTACGACAACACAAAAAGGTAACAAAAAAATACAACGATACGAATGATGTGATATGATAGGGACATGTGGTTTCTGTAAACGAAAATCATGTGTTCTTCTGCTAAGATGTTTTGAGCATGTCAGGAAAATCATGGACTTAAGAATCAGTTGAAATTTATTTGGTCTTTAAAAAAGCCTTTGGCAAAGCTTCTCACTGAGAAGCTGCCAAATAAATTAAGCAATGTGATGTACTATGGCAAATTAGAAATTCACCAAGAGACAGTAAAACAAAGGGTAGGAAGGAATTAGCAATTTTAAGCATGACAAAAGCCTGACAGAGGGGTGTTCCATTACTAAGAGTGGAATTGTGCGTGTTTTAGCAAATGTGGTCTGCACAAAACGATGACTGTGGGTAAGAGAATTGTAGACGATGCAACCTTATGTGCATGAATCAAGGTTAGAAAAGGCAAAGCTTGAAGGGGAACAAAAAGAGGCTGGCTGACAGATAAACAAGGGGGCAGATGAAGGTATTGTTGACAAATACAAGGCACTGCACCTCGGAAACAATGCACCTCGCTGTCTGATATAATGAACTGTAACTAGTCAGGGAAAATATCTGGGTATCGTCGTAGGTAGTTCAATGAAAACCTTTTCTTGGCGTGCGCAGCAGTCGTTAAAGTACATTAGATATTTGAACGTAGAATAAAACAGAAACAACATTGAAAATATTACGATGCTATTATTAACATATGGTATGCTGCCACTTACGGTATTCACTTCTGGTGCCACTGCATCAAAAAGACGTATCAGAAATAGAAGGGATTTTAAAAGCTGGCAATGAAAATGATTGGTGGGGTGGCAAGAACTCCCTTTGGAGAAAGAAGCTGAAAAGAATGGGACTGCCAGGAATGGAAAGGAGGTGTGATCAAAATAATGCGTGTGATAGCGAAGATAAATTGAACGGCCTCTTCTTTTCTTTCTTGTAACGTGAGAATGAGGAGGCAGCAGGAGAAACTGAGAGACACAAATAAAAAAAAAAACCCAAAAAACCCACAACGCTTTGACCAATAGATAATTTGTACCCACGTCCTCAAACTAGGCCTAAAGTTTGTAAGGAGTGTATAGTTCTCTTGAAAATTATGGTGCACATCATCAAGCACGCGCTGAAAAACTGTAGAACCATGAAATACTCTTCGAGGCTGGGGAGACTGTAGGGTTAAACCACAGATGATACAGGGACTTTGCACAGTCAAGGAGAATATCCACAGTTAAGTGGAATGCACTCAGAAGGCGGAAGGCCTTAAATGTTTCTGACATAAGTCGAACGGTAGTTTTACAGGTTTTTGAAAGAAGCGTTGCCTATGAGCGGGTTGTGCACTGTGGTTTGTTGCAGCGTAATTCAGAGAGATCCGAATCTGGCAGCAACTGGGCTCAGACTAGGACTTTGGAGAAAAACCTGTCAGCTGCCCTCTTGTCTCCTCCTGCCTGTGGTTCTTGCAGAAACAGCCTAGTTGAGTCTAAAGAGGACATCTGATGGTTTGGGTGGCATTAGGAGAGCGTAAGAGCCGTTCTCTATCTCATGGAGGCAGAAGGTAGCTTTTTGGACTGTAACACTGTGTGACCTGGATCTTCCCTGTGGCTTTCTGTGTAGCTCTACAGGGTTTCTTGTTTCTGATCCTGCAGCAAGTAGTTGCTGCCTTGACTTTGCCCTCCGAACAGCATAGGAGGGCAATTCTTGGCTCTTTTAGCTGCTGTTGAATGAGAAAAGAAGGGATAGTTTTTCTTTAAAAAGACATTAATTTTTAGCTTCTATTTTTAATAGTGTTCAAATTTTTAATTAAATATTATTATTTGGTTTTGGGAATTAAAAAAAAAAAAAAAAAATCTTTTGGTGGGAGTGGCCCCAGGACATTGGGGGCTAAATATTGGGCTTGATGTGGTTTCATATGGGGTGGTTTTTTTAGATCTAAAACTTTCCTTTGAAAACTCTCTAAATTTTGGGGTTGAATTCTGTCGTTCCTTTGCTGCAAGTTATGAATCTACTTTATTTTATGAGAAATCCATTGGTGATGCTGCTATTGACTTTGGGCAGGGGAAAAATCCAAATCTGATGAATCAGTCCTCCCTATTCTTATCCATTCTCAAAAGATATTGCAGGGGTGGCATGCCATACTCCTGGGGAGAGAAGGTGGGCTCCCACACAGACTTTGCCACCTGACTGCAGCGGTGACAGCCTTCAGAAGGCATCGTATTGATGATTGTGATAAGGGGCCTCTAGAAGAAGTGGTTAAATATGTAGGCAGGGAAATGTTGATTGAAGGGGATCCTGGAGACAAACCCTGGCATACAGAATCTCAGTGGGTGTAAGAGATAAAGTTGCCATGGTGAGAGTGCTTGCTACCATTAGTACATCTTGGTGCTCTTCGCGAAGAAGAGTGCTTACATACTGCTGTGCTCGCAGACCATCCTGTTTCCAGTAGTGTAGACAGGCAATCTGGTTGGCGTTTCTGTTGTAACCTGTTAATATTTAGAATTTATTGTGCTGCTGTTCTTCTGCAAGGTTGTTGCTTTAAAATTGTCTTAGGTTAGCAATAGCTTTTAATTTTTTTTTGTTGTCGGGTGCAATTTTAAGATTCCAGAATTACTTTGTCTGTAAATGTCACGTTTATACGATACGATACTGAGAATGTAATTCTGTAAAGCAGCTGGCCAAGAGAAATTCTAATTTCTCTTGGTGTCTGTTTGTTTGGTACCTAATCTCCAGAGCCCTTGAAAGACCTACCGAATGAGAAGTTACACAGCACTAATGACATGTGTCTTCACTGAATGTAAGAAGGGCTAAAAGAGGGATGTCTCCCAGCTTCACATTTTAGCAGACCTGAATTCAGGTCCTGTGTATGTAGAGCTGGGAATGCTGGATATGAGCTTGTGACCGAGTTCCTCATACTAGATAGAAAATGAATCAGGCCAAATCTAAGACCATGGGAAACTGCAATCTGAATTTTGACAGAGCTGTGTTTGGGAAATGCTGCTGTTACCTCAGAGATCTGCAGCGTCTGCACCGGGACCCTTGGGATCTAGATCTCGGCTCTGCAGGAAACTTGGAAAGTGCTGAAAGCCTTAGCTAAAGCTAGGTTTTCCGGGCTGTCTGGGGTAGAGCTGAGCTTTGATTAGAGCTGGAGCTCTCGGGGGTTCTGGACTCCCCAGGCTAGAGCAGCAAGCCTTGGATCCCTGGCACAGTTGGCTGCTTCTAAGCCAAGCCCAGGGAGTGGGGGGTAGAGTGCCACTCAGTAGGGTGGGGGAATCATGCCTGGTTTGCCAAGAGTTCATCAAACCTCTCCCTGTTTCAGGTGAAATATTTTGCGTTCAACAAATTGCCATTTTGCAACAAAAATCTGTCTCACTGAAATGTTTCCAACCAACTCGAGTCACAAGTGAAAACGAATGTGTGGAGCTCAGTCTGGTGCCAGTTTGTCCTGATCACATGTTCATCAATTAGTAAGGAAAAAAATGTCTGTATTTGCCAGTCTTTCTGCAGGGAGTAGCCCAGAGTGCTACTGTCAGGATTTAAGATTCATTTGTGAAGCTATAGGGCGAAAAAACTTTTCGGTAAACCTGCCACTATTATGCTGGGCTCAATTATTCCTTCCCTTTCATGAGTACTGTGTTAAACAAGAAATGGTATAATTATATGTATATAGCTTATATTAATGAGCTTGTCTGTTTTGATAATATGTAAACCATTACCTATGTATGTATGGATGGGTAGAGTTCTCTTTAAAAGGTAATCGGGATCGGGCCTGAGGCTACTAAACATTGTAGTCATACTGGAGCGTGCAGTCTTTATGAGAAAGAGCCTGCAGTCAAAATATGAGGACAGTAAGATTAACTGTGACCATTAATTGACTGATAAAATTGAATAAATGGCAAACACCATCTCTCATGTTTGTATTTTATTGTAGCAGAGCTGTTTATTTTCTGGTAGAATTAATTTGCAGCAAACTGTTTCAATAGTGCCTTGGTATTGCCACGTACGTGATACATGAATTGATGATGGACGTTGCTATGCAGGTTGGTGTTTTGCTGAGTTGCTCTGAACAATCGTTATTTATGAGGTTGCATAGAATGATCATGCTTAGCAGAACACGTAATAGATGGGGGTGTGTGTGTATGTTTTAACCAAGAAAGCTACTAGTTATAGCTTGGAAGTCTTTTTATGCACTGACAGACAGGTCATCAGGATCCAGTTGTAAGGACTGTTTGATCCAAAGCAGACTTCATTGTTTCCATGCTGCAGAAGCGGGTGTTCCTGATTTTTTTTTTTCAGTTGAGTCTGTTTATGTTCTTTGACTTATATGTGAAAGAATCCTACTGTTCTTAGGGCCTGACCTCTTTCCAAGTGCTCCAGAATGAAGAGTTTGCCCACTAGTTAACTTTTCAGTTTTTAAAAACGGTGTGAGAAGTAGAGAGTTGAGATTTCTATAATGGTAGTAAACTGTTTTGCTTAATACATGCTTTTATCTTTCACCTCTTGAACCAGGTTCATCAGCACCAAGACAGGGGTGAGACCTTTCAATGCCAGCTATGCCCTTTTACCTCCTCCCGCCACTTCAGCCTGAAACTTCATATGCGTTGCCATCAACATTTCCTCAGGACAGAATCCAAAGTGAAGGAGGAAATACCAGAAACTGAGGTGAAGGCGTCGCCACAGCTAAATAGTGACTCCTGCCTGGGACCACAGAGGGAAGGAGGTGGACCTGACCTTACGGGATCAACATCTGTATCTAAAACACCTGATGTGGCTGGGCAGCCTAGTGGAGGTATTCCACCTTTGCTAGTGAAAGAAGAGCCCAAAGATGACAATGGCATCTCAGCTGCACCTTTTGCTCTTAGCACTGTTGACAGAGCCCCCAACAACACAAAGCTGAAAGACTCCTCTGACTTTGTGGCCAATACAGCATCGGCACTATTCAGCCAAGACATCTCTGTCAAGATGGCATCAGATTTTCTTATGAAGCTGTCAGGTAATTGAGCAGCAAGCGGCAGCATCAGCTGCTCCTTTATGGGCTAAGAAACACTTTGCCTTGGGCTTGCTAAGTCACGGAATTGCAGGGAGAAAAACATTGCAACTTCCTAACTTATAATTTCTTGTTCCTTTTGATAAGGAGAGAGGTGCGTGATGGAGGGGAGAGGGGAAACGGTGAGAGAAGAGAGGGACTTTGCTTTTTGATTGCTGGGACAGGGAGTAAGAACTTTCTATCCGGGCTTTCATGTTCCTTGACAATTACCTTGGCAAATCTCATTTGGTGTGTTTTTTCAGGCGTGCTTGAATACCTGTAGTTCTGGTTTGAAGTCACCGAGGGTCACAAGGGCCCAGCATGTTAGAAAATTCATCTCTTAAGTTCTCTGCCTTTACCCCTCTGTTTAAATAGGACCAATGAAGTATTGGTCACCTTCCTTTCAGAGTAGTATTTGAGGTGTAACTAGTAAATATGTGTGAAGTATGAATGTTACTGCATTTCTTGATTATTAACACCTTAAAAAAAGGTAGTCCCAGAGATTCAGGAACGGCTTTTAAATTTTTTTACTATTTCAATTGAAATCCGTATCTAATGCAAAGCATGTGTCCATAGTGTGTTCTTTCACTGTCAGATTGTTGCTGTAAGAATGATGTTCATATGTGCGACTCTGAAGTGGAGGATGTGTTTAGAGTGAATCTGTTATATTTTATGTGCTCCTTTATTGATTTGACTGAACACTTCAGAATTGTGGGCATGCTGGGGGGATGTTCTATACTAAATGTCTTTTAAAATTGGCCTTTAATTTTTAAAGAGAAAGAAGTCAGGAGAAATGTCATTGAAGAAACCTCTGTTTCACGTTACCTATGCAGTCCATATGGCAAGTTTTAGACCTTGGAGATAGCAGATACCCTTTTCAATAGAGAATAATTGCTCATCTTTTTCCTTTAAATGGAATGTAAGTTGCATTTTAGCAAATTTTATTGTCAGGTAAGCTAAGGCATTAGCTCTGTCCTAATGCCATTGCCTTGGTGAACCCACAGCCATTTATTTAGGAAAAGCTTGCTGTCCTCCTCATCTGCCCAGACCTGTATACCTCTGGGATTGCGATTCTGTGGGGAATCGAGTAGAATGGGTAAACGGAAGAAATCAAGCTTGAGGCTTCATGGAGCCAACCAGGAAAACTGAAAAGAGCTGAGGATAAGCAGGAGGTGAAATGGGCTGGCACAAATGGTTGGCTGTGTGATTGGAAGAAGCCACAGAAACCTCCCCCTTTTGAAACAAAACAAACCAAAAAACCTGTTGATATAATTCATTATTATGACCAACAAGAAATGAGTGAGGATGCGTCTGTTTTGATTTGCTTGTACATTTTTTTTTAACTTGTACATTTTTAAATTGAGTTTCAGATTTGGACTCTGTAAAATCCATTTTTTACGTTGTCTGACAGCTGTCCCACGTATGTTGTCGTTCTGATATCCTGAATTTGGGTTGCTGTGCGCTGAGTGGCTCTACACATCAACTGTACTGACCTGTAGATGGTAGTGCTCCTGAGGACTGCATGTAGCAAGAATGAGAGCAGAAGGCAGGAGAGGGGGGAAAGCCTGAAAGCTGAGAAAACCTAGAACATTTTGATGTGCTGTTTTTCATATACCAGTTGATGGGGAGCTGTTTACAGCTGTTTGGCAGACGGTCCTGTTTTCAACGTCTGATCTATTGGCATCAGAAAAAGGATACAAATGTACGTACCTCATGCAAAAGGCTTATGCAGTTATTTTATGGTGACTTACTAAAGGTCTTGAAACCTGACTTGTATGCACTGTTACCTAGCAACATGTTATAACGTCACTGGGGGAGTGAGATGTATCTGTAATTTTGTATGTGTGCATATTTGGATGAAAATGTACTGCCAGTCACCAAGTTTACTACACAAGAAGAGCAATGTTAAAAGGAAAGGAATTTCTTTTCTCCTGAGATTTATATTGTGTTATATACAATTAGCTCACGCTTTCCTCCATACAGTGTGCATAAATTTACGGCAGAAGTGGAAGTAATCCTCTTTAAGCTAAAGTTAGCTAAGTATTAGCTGCATCTTTTTTGATTGCTTGCTGTGCTGAACCAAGTTCCTTTTGAGGGATTCCTTTGTTACGACACTCTTGTTAGGCCCATCAGGACTTCAGTTACTGGCCCTACCTTTTCAATGATATAAGGCTTTTGACATGGCAAATTATATATGCCAGTTGTAACAGCCAACACAGATTTGTTGAGACCAAATTATGTCAAAACAATCTAATTTTCTTCTCTGTCAGGCCTTGGGGCTAAGAAAGAAGAAGCAGTAGATAGATATATAGACTTTTAGAATGTGGCATTTATTCTTATTGAATATTGATGGTTTAAATGAGCGTTTATTTTTGCTTGCCAATGCTTATTGCTCCTCTTCTTGGTTGGTGTCAGTTTGTATGCCTCCAGTTTCATGGGAGACCTCAGGGCCTCTTGGTTTTCATTTCTCTGCAGTTTTAGCCGCCTCTTTTTCCAAGCCTATGACTCAGAGGAGTGCTTGTCTCCCTTCAGACCCAAGAGTTAGAGTTTCCAGAAGTTTAACTGGTGTGCCTAGGGTGAAAGACGGTACAAAATTGGTGCTTATTAACTATTATGAATTTTAAAATTGAATCTTAATAAGCATGTATATAAGCTTGAGTCTCAGTACTGTTTCTGATTGTGCAGTGCAGTACCTTTCCAGTGTAGATGAAGTGGCTGTCAGATGGTTGGAAAACAGTGTGTTGAAAGTAGTTCACAGTCGAAAGAGAAGAGTCACAGTCAAGAGGGATCTCTAAAAAAACCGTGCAACTGTTCAAC
Source organism: Pandion haliaetus (assembly GCA_013401275.1). Lineage (NCBI taxonomy): Eukaryota > Metazoa > Chordata > Aves > Accipitriformes > Pandionidae > Pandion > Pandion haliaetus. Next base: position 80,303 of record VYZV01007265.1, on the reverse strand, counting down.
AAAGAGTTGCACAAATACAAAAACCAGGAACAGCTAGCTGGGCAACAGTTCCGTGGGAAAGGAACAGGAGTTAAGTGTCATACTGGTGCTAAAAAGGCAGTCGTCGTACTGGGATGTATACAGAGAAACGGCCTCAAAGAAGCGAGAAACAGCACTGCTCCTCTTAGTCCTGCTTCAGTCCAGGGTTTTGGCACTGTAGTTTTTGAAGAGTGCGGACAGTTGGAAAGACTTCAAAGGGAGCACCAGAAATGACTGGAGGTTTAGAAAACACATCCAATGAGGGTGGATAAAAGGGCGTGAGGTTGTGAAGCCTATAGACGAGACTAAGGAGGGTCACTAATAAGCCTTTAATGCATTAAAAAGTTTTGTCGCAGGGCGAAGGAAGTAATCTGTTGGTGATTCTTCGTAATTGGGACAAAAAATAACAGGTTTATATTGCTGTAGGGTTTAAGCTGGCATTAGGAAAATCTTTCCAAAAGTTGAGGTAGTTAAGCCTCCATGATAGCTTGGCTGGAGAGACTGTGGCATCTCTGCCACTGGAGAATTTTAAGAACTGCTTAGATAACTACCTGTCAGATACGGTTGACCGCGTGTTAGGCGGTAGGATGGACTAGATCTGTGTGTATCAGTCAGTGAACCACAGGACGTCAGAAGCGGCTGCCAGAAATCTCGGCTGAACAAAAACAAGCAGCAAGCTGTAAAGGAGCAAAGTGGGGAAAAAAATGTACAGATGTTCAAAGTTAGACCTGATTTTGAGTGGGCCAGAAATGAATTCTGATGACACTTGTCAAAATGGCCTCTGAATTTTTTTCAGAGAGGGTTAGGGTAGCTTTAGATTTCAAGAGGTTGAGAGATGCTGGTGTGGGTGACCTTCTGAAATCCCTTCAGCCCTAATTCTGTGCTGTGGCTTGCCAGAAAGATTTTTAGTTACATGTTTCGTGAAATAAAGCGTACCACAAATTGCCAAATGTAAATCTAAAAATAAGAACAAATCTTGACTTTTTTTCCAGATTCCGATCCCTAGGTCCTAGTTAAAGGTAGGTGATGCTTTTAAATTTACATGAAATTTAAAATGGATCCCTGAAATTTTATTTAAATTTGGAAAGGGTTATTGTTTGTAAAGACAATTAGCAGATGACTCAACATACAAACAGAAGAATATTTAAGCATGGGCATGTTTTTACCTTCAAATCTTCCCCCTCTTATTTCAGTAGGACTGCTTGGAGGCTTTAAGTTGCCAGAGTACTTTCCTGGATCAGTGCTTTGCCAGAACGATTTCTTTTTTTTTTTTTTTCCCCCCGTCCATTAATTCCACATTGAAACTTTGTAGCTGCATTCATACCTTAATTTGCAGAGTATTTGCTTTTGCTGTTTCAAAGGTTTCAGTGGCAGACATTGTTCAACACATCTCTCTAAATACTGATGTCCTTCCACCCACTTCTAAGGCTTGATTTCTTTTGTAATAAAAACCAGCTTTCACAGGGATCCAAATTACAATGGCCAGTTGTGCTCTAGTGAAGTAACTACTGTGCCTATGTTATGTGCTGCAGTTACTTTTCATAACGTTCATAAATAAATGAGTCCTATCAAAATGAATGGGATTCTTGCACTATTGATCTCAAAGGAATTCTGTGTGGAAACAATAATTGTAAAGCATACTTCATTTCTGGCCTCTCCCCCCCGCCTCTCTGTGGTCATCAAGTGCATTACTCTAGAAAGCAAGTCTCTTCATCTTGTGATGGTGTATATTATCAAGTGTGCCCTGCTTCTGTAGTTCTTTTTATGTTCCCCCAGTTACTCGCTCGGAAAAACTTTAAAATAGAGAGGAGGAAGGAGCGATAACATGCTGAGGGTTTGGGGCTGGCAATAAACAACGTTTTCTCCCTGTTCAAGGCGTATCTGCCGTCACTATCGTGTGAGGAGTCAAATCTTTTATTTTGGAAAATAATGCCACCATGGGATTTTGGTGACTGTCCAAAGTACTTGGACTTTGCATTCATGTTTTATTAGCTGATTCCATTAATGGAATAATGAAATAGTAAATCATCAGACAGCTACATACAAAGTATTAGTAGATAAGCTAAGTAATCACTTAGATTATTTGTTCTGTTTGGCCTTGAAAATTACTGCATTCCTTAAAGGTAGCACAAGTAATTGTAAACGTTTTAGCATCTGCCATTGACAGTACTGAACTGACTGGCTTGAACTCTACAAACAGCTATTTTTAATAAAATAAAAGCACGTCCAATTAAATCGTCGTAATTGATGCATTTGTGTAGCAAGTTCCAAAGAAAAAGACCATGCTGCCTATATTTAGGATTCATAGCTTATGCCAGAACGTAAAATTTCAATTAGAATATGTAAGCGCACAGGACTGGCAATTCTTGAGCCACATCCTTTACGTAAAAATGCTGTGAATTCCATAACGCTGCTGTCAGTGTAAATACCCATGATGTCATCAAGATCTGTCTTTTGAAGTGTCTCTCCAGATTCACATTTTCATAACTTCCATACAGACCTTCAATTTAAAATAAAACTGAAAAAGGGTAATAGCATGGCTAATTAAAACGTGGGTGAATAAAAGCTTGTACTAATCTTTGCCACTGATATATCACCACCCTTATAGTCTCTCTTCAGCAATTGCTGGTTTTACATCCACAATTTCCCAACATCCTCAAAATCATACCCCTCGTGTTTTACGTCTTGAAGGAATATGTAGAATTCAGCAAGATAAAGCAGTGTGAACTCTGTCATTTAAAATGCGGGATAACAAACTGCTTTTTGTATCCTCAGCCCAACGCGACTTAAAAGAAGACATGCATATGATTCTGGACCAGCTCTGTGCTTAACGATTTAGTTTTAATATCTACGCAAACACTTATACTTGGAGTATAAGACTAGGCCAGACTCTTGGCTCTTTTGCTTCCCTGATTGCACCGTTAATCTGGGCGGAAGTCCTAGCTCACGAGCCGTTCTGTCACATCTATCCAAAATGGGAATTGAAGAACGCTGTTAGTTCAGTCACGTCTGTTTGCTCTGGTTTTTGTTTTCTTAAACAAATAGAAAGGTCGGTCTGGTGGTGTTTCTCTCCTTCTCTGTTTCTGTTTCTTTGTAGAGAGAAGAAATTTCCATACTGCAAACAATTCTTTCTTATCGGCAACAAATTTCCCTTTGCTTCGTTCACTCTCTCCCCCCCTCTTTTCTTTAGCTTCCCCAGAATTTTACCTGTTCTGCTATTATTTTGATTTTTACCCGGAAAGGAGAAGATGGTCTTGGCAGATATTACAGCCTTGTTACACAGCCAAAGTCCCCCCTGCTAAACAGGATGGGAGGATGTGTGGTCCTACAGGTGCCTTAGCAATTTGCCTAATATCTCCGTTCCACTTGGACTAGAACATCGTGAAGTTTTGAGGGGACAGTAGGAGGACTGGTCATTCTCCAGTGCTGTCTCATTTTGCTTGACTACAGCTCCTTAAATGCAAAGCAGTTTTAGAGAAGATCGGGGTAGTGAGCTGGCCTTTTCTTAATCTCTGCTTACATGTTTTTAACATACTTAAGCAAGATAGTTTGGAAGACGTTGTATTTTAAGCGGTCTCTGGAAGCCCGGAGGTGGCACGTCTTGGCATCATCGTACTTCTCGTGATTGTCGATTATGCCGTTCCACTGCTTTGATAAAAAGGAATGTTTTAATGCTGAGTGCCCTTGAGTCATAAGTAGCTTTTCCATTGATAGTTCCCATCCTCTTCCTTGGAGCCCTGTAGGTTAGTTTATTTGGCTGAGGGCAGAGTAGGTAGAGGGCTTTGAAAATGAGACGTAATTGAGTTAGCACTCCCAGGAGGGTTAGGTAATATGAGGTGCCCTGGGACAGATGAATGCTCCAGGGCAGAAGGCACTAAAAAGAGAGACCAGCTAGACTGTCCTGCCGGAAGAACAGTATTTCTCCTTTTGGGCCACTTAACAGTGTATATACAGCCTCTATGTTTAATAAGTTGAACATAATTTATCAGCCCAATTGGATTTTAGTCTGGAGATTCTCCAGCAGGTTCTAGTCGCGTAGATTTTTCTTGCAAAGCAATCAGCTCACCGGTGGCGGCTTCTGCAGTGTTTGTATCCCTTACCCAGTTCTCGAATGTCATCAAATATAAACCGTAGTCTCCACGTAGAATGCCAGTGCGTACCTGCACATTTCAATTACTAGAGCGAAAACAGTAGAAGACTCAATTCATAACCTTTATTGACCACAGCTGCCTTCGGGACTATGATGCCCAGTGTCAGGGAAATGCATCTTCCAAATACCGCAGAACTGATCTGTCAAAGGTCCTTGGTTTCTTTTAACCACTGCAGCTCACAACTTACCACCTGGAATAGAAGGCTCCCTGCGTCATTCAAACGCTCTAGCTCCAGTAGGACCTGGACCAAACACTGTCCTTTCTTCCTCAGGTAGAAGTCATGCCAGAGTTCTCTTGCCATGGTGGCTCTGAGGAGAATTAGAAAGGAAGATTTTCCTGCAAGATCTCAAGGAGACCAGTTCAATTTGCAGTGGCTTTTGGAACGTGTCCTCGCTTTCCCCTTTTCCCTCAGCCATGGCTGGCCTGCTCTCTCTCATCTTTGTAGCTGTAGTCAGGCATCACTTGTAAAATAATATGGTGGCGCAACGGTGTACTGTGGTGTTTTCATCACAGTTCCTTTCAACCCGGACTCTGTAGATGCTTTTTCTTGCGGCCTCTTTTGTGGCAGCATTTTTGTTGTGGATTCTTTTTTCTTTCTCACGTTCTTTGCTCAGACAGATGGAACAGTGACCAACTCCTTGCTGATCGTGACTTGTAACATTGAGCTTGCCTTGAAGTAATCGGTCCGTTTTTCACCTTTCAATTATAAACATTTTGAGCGTTTAGAAGTCCTCGTAAGTGGAGTGATGCAGTTAGCAGCTTCTATCAGAGTGTTTCAGATGAGTGGCAGATGCCCAAAGTTTTTCTTGTGGCATTTGGCAGTTTGAGGAAAGTGTTATAACTTCCATCATCTATTTTTGCCAAATGGATCAAATTATTCCAGTTGCCAGGAAGATAAAAATCAGCACTCTGGAATCTTCTTTGATCTGGCTTTTTTTCTGGACGTGGAATGGAATGGAACAAATGGAGAATTACCAGCCCCGCTTGAGAGACTGCTGCCTGTTGGTTGCATTTGCTGGGTGGGTTTGGTTTTGGTTTTTTTTTTTTTCCCTTGCTGTGTATTTCGAAATTAAATTGCTGGGTTTTTTGGATTCAGTCTGCGGGCAACACATCCTTCAGTCTGCTTTCGTTGCAGTTCAAAATGAATGTAAATTAAATACAAATCAAGTATATGTATGTGTATCTATTTTTGTGTGTAGATAGAAGATGTTATTCCTTCTGGGGAGTAATAATTCTGTAGTTCAAATATACTTTAATAGACTTCAACATCATCTTTTTAATCCTTGTCTAGTTCTAATTTTTAAAAGATTCCTCAATCATAGGGTACGTTAAAAACTAGTCTCGGTCAACTTTTATTTCCCTCATTTGCAATGTTTTTTTTCTTACATCTGTTTGTTGTTTTCTCTAATATGACTAGTGGATGCGTCGTAGTTGCTATTTCCCATATGTTAGCAATTTTGCCCACAATTGTGGATCCAAGATGGGACAGAGGCAAGAATGGTGGGATTTTTGCTGGTTTTGGGGTAGTTGTTTGGGTTTTGG